>CM077226.1:23862105-24014605 GCA_039654775.1 Spinibarbus caldwelli
ATTTGTTTCCTTTGCTCCTGTAAACAAACGTTGGTTCTCGCGAGACTAGCATATTTCACTGGAGCCAAAACTTCACTAAAGTCCTACGTCATCCACCCGGAACGGTTTGTGCACACGACAGTTAGCGCAAGCTAGAGGAAAGTGTTTGTTTTAAATTTGGATATTTTTCTTACAAAAACGCATTGATTCGCTACAGGAGGCCTTTATTCACCCCCCGTAGCCGGATGGGGCACTGTTTATTATGGATGGATGCACTTTATTGCACTTCTTTTGGACTGTTGAACAGCAACACCCACCCACTGCTATTATAAAGCCCGGAAGTGCCAGGATCATTTTTAATAAAACTCAGATTGGATTCATCTGAAAGAAGAAAGTCATCTAGGATGCCTTGAGGGTGAGTAAAACATAATTTTAATTTTTGGATGAACTAACCGTTTAATTTTCATTTTTGGGTGAACTATCCCTTTAAGGAAAAGCATTTAATTCACTGTAAATGTATTTTGTAAAAAGAAAGTCAGTCTTACTAGAAAATGGGTCTTCTAACGACAATTACAAGTGCATACTGATCTCTCTGCATTGAGGTTGGATGACTCCTATCAAAATTAATGCACATAAATGGGACAGCACATAAATAAATGACAGTCCAAGCATATCAAAAACTTACAGTTGATATTTATTTTTTAGAAAGAAATCAGACTCTTTATTATTATTGTTTTTGTTGTTGTTGTTGTTGTTGATTTTTAATAAACATGACAATCAATAATCTTAAAATGTGCAATTGTGGCTTACCCATGTATTGGTGGCTTCATAGTCTTCAAGCACATCGTCTCCTTTTGATTTTTCTGTTAAGCCAGCATGAACCATCTGTAACAATATTAAAGAACTAGTTTACTTAAAATTAAACTAAACACACAAAAAATTAAAAATTAAACAATTTAATGCTTAAAGATTCACTCCGTATAAAGAGTTTGAGTTTACTGAAAGTGTTATTTTCAAATTAATTCAATGAAAACAGCACTTAAATCCAATATAAGGACACATCAGCATCATGAAAACTCAATTCATGCTTAATGAAATCACAAAAATTGGTCATGAGACACACAAGAACAAATGACTTATATTGTCATTTAGATTTGGGCAGTTTACAGTGGTTTGATTTGACAATATGAGGTTGCAATATACATACTGTATTATAAATGAGGTAAAACACTTTTGGCGTTTCCCTTCAAATTCAAAAGTCATCTGTAGATACTGTCATAAAGTAATATTATCTTATAAAATACATATAATAAATGAGGTAAAACACTTACTTTAGGTGTTTTCCTTGTTTAAACCAACTTCCCCGTCTGCTCGCACCGCGAGAGAAAGAAAATATCTCTCTGAGGAAAAGTTTAGGAGAGCACAGCACATAAGTATCTTTATAAATTAATACGATGTTATAAAATACATATTTTAAATGAGATAAAAACACTTAATGTTACTTTCGGATTTTCCCTTTTAGAAAAGTCCTCGTCTGTTCCGCATCGCGAGTGAAAGGAAATGCCATTGATAAAAGTTTAGGCACACACAACACATTAATATCATTATAAAACAATATGATATTACAAAACACACTTTGTGAGTAAGATTAAACACTTTATTTCGCTGTTTTCCGTCCTAATATGCTCCGTGTCGCGAGCAAAGAAAATGGCGTCTGTGAAAATTATTTCAAACGGATTAGGCGCGCACACGAGAAAATGTCCCGGATGTGACTAATAACACTCAGCAGTGTTAATAAGGGTAATTCTCCCTATTTACTCCGGACAGAGGGTGCTGTTTACACTAGCTAGTGTTAATCCTTTAAAATCCAACACCACAACTTTAACTCTTTACTCTAAAAGTCCTTAACACCGGGATTTCAACACTGGAGATTTTACTGTGAAAAGTTCTGCAAATTAATTAATTTCAGTTTATGGCCTCAATTATCAATACATATATGTTTTTCTGCATATTTGAAAAAGATTTGGTGGTGGAAAAGCATTGTAATGTTTAAATTTATTAGGGATGAACCAATATTAAAATTCTGTCCAATAATAAGATAATTATTTTCTAACAGAATTATGTTAACCTAAGGCCTGAGATAGGAAACAATGATCAGAAAAAAAAAAAAAAAAAACCTTTAGACAATATATAATTGGTCAGAAAATGTTTTGACAAAATATATGTTAGTAAATAAATAAATATTTTTTTTGAGTATCATTAGGATACATTAGGATTTTATGACTCATATAATATATGAATAATAATAATAAAAACCTCTCAATTGAGTTCAGAGGCCCACAGAGAGAAAAAGAGAAAAATCATCCAATTTGGTGCAGCTGTTGATATTTTTAACGTAAGGGAAAGGATTAAGATGAAATTCTTGTAGCTTGTGATGTAAATCAATCTCTATAACAGCATATCAGACTACTTACAAAAATTCATATAAATTGTCACTTTATATAGAGCTTCATATAATAGGGTTGATACCGATAAATGGCTAATATAATAATATTCTGTAATATTTTAACTAAATAAGCAAAAATATTTAAATTTCTGTTTAAAGTTAATTTAGGAATCACAGCTATATAATCTATAGTATGAGAAATGGATATTAATTTTGAGATTCACTACAGATTTTAACCATGTTATTAAATTAGTGTTTTCAAAGAAACTCTAGGTGTCACGATTCGTTGGGAGGAACGAGAGAGAGACGTGGAGAAACGTTGGACAGTCTTTAATACTGGAATCACAGGGGAAAATCCATCACAGGAACACAGGAAACAAACGACATCCAACAAGTAGACCCGACAAACACAAACTGAATGGACTGGGGCTTTTAAAGACAAGGAAATCAGGGGAAAACAAGACACACCTGGAGCAAATTAACAATTAACATGAGGAAAAAACACACACAGACAGGTCCATGATCCTGACACTAAGTTATTTAAAATGAAGATATATTTTAAATAAGGAACTTGCTGTTTGCTGTTCATTTTGCTTTGCTGAGTGAATATGCAGTTTTCATTTTCTCTTGGCACATGCTCATTAGTTTTAGCATCTTCACTGTTTCCAAGCAAATATAGATATGTGTGCAGAATTTAAGAGGTTGACTCAGCAGAATAATTATAATGATTGTATCTGAATATAACCATTTATAAATAATTACCAAAATGAGTGATAAAAGCCATTTCCTATATTTATACTTTATTTTAACCAACATGTCTGCCTTATTTTTCTAAACATTACATTTTTACAACATGACTTGGCATAAATGTGTCTTCCCAGCATTCACTAATCCTTTATTCCTCCACCATGCCTTCATTTCCTCCAAGGGCAGCCAGTAGATTCTAATTTGGTTTGTATTCATTGGTCTTGTTTTAAAAATGTAAGAGCTGCCATAGTCATTTTGAAAGAGGAAAATGAAGGTGACAGTGTCAAGACACCAATTTAAAGTGAACAGCCGAACAAATAACGCGATGATGCAGCAAAGTCACATGGCCTGAGGCTCCTCTTATAAATGCTTTGCTTACAGTTGATCACATTCTTTATTAGTCTCATTGTCTGTGTAGAGGACATTATATTTACGGTTGATTCTCTATAGTATAGGTTGTTGTAATCAGTTGTACACCTGTGCTATATGCTTCTTTTAAGACCCTCTTGGTATGAGCATTCATTCAAGGATGAACTGATTTAGTTATTTCTTATTTTAATCAGAGAGATACAGAATCCTCAGATGCGGTCTCGTAAAATGTCTGTCAATCAGGTGAGTTTATGAAGGGGAAACATTTCAGGCACGAAAGCGCTGGTGAGGCAGTTTATGACGCTGACAAGCATAAAAGCACTGATGATGGAATAGAATCACTAATCATCACGGTTGTGTGTGTGAGGGATGGTTGTGTGTAGATATGTGTGTACATGAATTAAGCTTTGGCTATTTAAGCGTGAGATTTGTAATTCATGTTGTTAGTGGGTGGTAAAGAGATGTTATGCTATTTAAAATAAATGTTCCAGTCATCTCCAACCCCATATGGGATGCAGATATGGTCACGGGAGAATACGATGCACTATGCATCTATGTATAATATATATTTTGCATCCATTTTCTGGAGATGGAACAACTGTGTAATATTTACATTTATGTATTTGGCAGACACTTTTATCCAAAACAACTTGTGTTCAAGGCACAGAAGATGCATTGACTGAGTGCCTGAAAACTGCAGTTACAGTTTGCTAGCGCTTGTATTAAGCAAGAGTCAGCACTCTTGTTTGAATTAAAACCAAGCACCAATTCAAGTTAGATATAATGGATTGTAGTTTTCCATCTGTGAGATCCTAAAGTGTGTAGTTTAATTGTGTGATGTTGTGCATCCTAATAAATGGTTTGCGCAACCAAAAAGTTTGTATACTACAGAACTTTCTGAAGTTCAACAAAGACCTTTTATCTTGCTATTTAGAAACCAACTACAGTATGTATTGTTTTTGTAGGACCTACATGGTCAATCAAGAACTTTTTTTACTTATTCAAAGAACCATGAAGGAACTCAAGGTCCCTGCACTTGATTAAAAACAGCACGATTTGGGTTGTTTTTTAATGCAGCCGCTGTTTAAATATAGAACAGAGCACATGTTGGGCTGGGCTTACCAAGCAAGATGGGTTGATTATTAACCCAGCATAATGGGTTGATTTATATTAGTTCATTTTTACAAGAATACTATTTCATTTTTTTACCCTCATTGGTTAATACTTTTAGATTAACTTGAATCCTCCAAAATTTTGTAGTATACACTATACAGCCACTACACTTTATTTTGGATTAATACGGTTCTTGATATATACATTAATAGTTTTTATACGTGCACAATATTACATGCATTTAAACTCATTTAAAAATATATATATAACAAATAAAAAATACAGATACAAATGTCTCTGTTTTCTGTTTTCCTCCGAAATGGTGCTGGTTCTCATGTCGGAGCTATGAGGGAACTGCAAACCTCAGTTTTTTGAATTATATAAACAGAGGTGGGTAGAGTATCCAAAAACTGTACAAGTACAAGTACAAGTATTTGGTTAAAAGTAAAAATGTAACACTTTAGTATAGGGACCAATTCTCACTATTAACTAGTTGCTTATTAGCATGCCTATTATTAACATATTGCCTGTTTATCAGTACTTATAAAGCACATATTCAGCATGATCATATTCTACATCCCTAATTTTACCCAATAACTAAACTTAACAACTACCTTACTAGCTATTAATTAGCAGTAAATTAGGAGATTATTAAGGCTAAAGTCGTAGTTATGGTTTGGTAATAGGGAGAATTGGACCATAAAATAAAGTGTGACCAGTAAAGATAATCTTAATAGTTACTTGAATAAGAGTAAAAAAGTATCTGGTGAAAAAACTACTCAATTAGAGAGTTACTAGTTATTTCGGATTTTATATATATATATATATATATATATATATATATATATATATATATGAAATAAACAAATTACATTGGAGACTGAGGGAGGGGTGTACTGTTTCAACTGTGAAACTGACTCAGCGGCTGGGAAACACAAAAACTACCCAACACTGAAAAAATAAGCCAGAAAATGACTCAATAGGCACAACCCAGCATGTGGGAAAAAATAACCCAGCAGTTTTTAGATGAGTGTAGATGAGAACATTGCACTTTGCTTAAACTAACATGCTGCATAGAACCATTGAAGAACCTTTAATTATGATGTGAGTATAAGATGCTCCTCAGCCGACCACATAAATAAAGAAGTGTGTACACGTTTTTTTTTTTTTTTTGTTGTTTGTTTTTTTCTTTTTTCTTTTTTTTTTTTGTCTGTGTGTGTATATACTTGTGTAAACGCCAGTTCAATACATGCTTGTCAGTCTATATCAGTATGTATTTGTTGTTAGTGTGGGAGGATGATTTTAGTGCCCGGCATCATGCCAACTCTTGATGTTCTTTCACTGTCTCTCTCTCACACGCTCTCCTTATCTATCTATCTATCTATCTATCTCTGTCTCTCTCTCTCTCTTTAATACATTTGTGATGTTTCCTTGGAGCTCAGAGGAGGAATTGACACCTTTGATGCATTAGCAGGCAGAGCGCTCTGAAGCCCCAGATGAATCTCTAAAAGCTTGAGGACGAGTCTGCGGTGTACGAGCGCATTATCGGTACACAGGAGGCCCTGCTCTGCATCCTCATTCACAACTCTCTGACCTCACTAAACCTGCAATTCCACCGGCCTCAGCATTGCTGTTTCTCTCTCTAATTCTCTGCATCAAACCAACAGCTGGTCTCAGCCCCACCATTTCCAAACGTTCACTTATAGGGGAAGGAATGACTGGAAATGACACAAACCAGACAAAAATGTAACTCTCTATTGAGTGCATAGTGCTAAAAAAGTGTGTGCGTGTTCACACAGCTATATGTGAGTGCAATTCTTTGTGGTTTTAATAGGTGTGTGAGGTTACGAGGGAGGAAACCTCAACAGACTGGAACGACTGAAAATTTCATGGCTACAAAAAGATGAGAAATGCAATCTATACAGGCAGTTTAACACTTTATTCATCAAATAATCCTGAAAAATATATATATATATATATATATATATATATATATATATATCACAGCTTTCACCAAAATATTGAACAACACTATTTTCAACCGTTCAGTAATTTTTAACATTGATAATAATAAGAAATGTTTATTGAGCACCAAATCAGCACATTAGAATGATTTCTCAAGGATCATGTGATACTGAAGTCTGAAGTAATGACTACAGAGGAGCTTTGCCATCACAGGAATAAATTATGTTTTAGAATATATTCAAATTGAAAACAGTTATTTTAATATGTAATCTTATTATTATTATTATTATTATTATTATTATTATTATTATTATTATTATTATTATTATTATTATTTTATTTATTTATTCATTTATTTTTTTACTTTTTCCCCAAATCTTTAAAAACATTTGAAAATCTTACCAACCTTAAACTTTTGAATGGTATTGTAAGTTTCCCAGATGAGCTGTCAAACATATAACATTGCCATGGGTGGCGGTCTTTATTTAGAAATATTTGACCGCTAAATGCTACGATTGATCTCTATATTACCTGTTCTTTTTTATTAGTTAAAACGTTTCTCCTCAGCTGTCAATGCAGAGTGAGCTGAGAGAGTGATTCAGGAGGGAAAGGTCATTAAGGTTTGATGTGCTAAAAGCAACTCAAGCTTTAGTGCTTTGCTTCAGGACTCTACGGTATTGTCCTTCAAGAGGATATCACACTCTAAGCAGCTACCAATTCATGTCATTAGAATTAAACCTCCACTGCCTATTCTAATGATGAAAAAAACTCTGAAGGGTTTAATTTCAAGTAGATGAAGTTTTCCATTTGAAAGAGTTTGTCAGTCAAGTTCATTATGCCTTTTCAAACTTGGCAGTGGAGTTATCATGATACCAAAATATCAGTGTCCTAGTCGATGCAATACCAGTGAAATTCCACATTTACTGATATGATACAAAAACCAAGGTTAACACTTTCCTTTATCTAAGGTTAAGTATTATTGCAAATATTAATAACATAAATAAGAACAATGGCATGTAGTATTAAAATATTTCTCATGATTATCTTTGTGATTTCAAGTAAGCAAGGACTGACAATTTTTTTTTATCTAAGAGCATTAAGTGGTTTTCTTGTTCTTCTTGTCAGTATTTGGTTGATTAATTTGAATTCAACATAATAGAGAATGACAGCTTTCTTAATGTATTAGTTTTATGGGCAAATTTCAAAATTGCACCACTTCCCATACCACATTTGTTAGTATTTATGCTTTTTTTCAATAATTATTACTGTTTAATAGGGGTGTAACGTTGCACGTATTCATATCAAAAAATTTCAGTATGGGTCTTTCGGTTCGGTACACATGTGTACCAAACAAATACAGCATTGCTTTAACCACTGCACGAGTGGAACTTCATTGGAAACTTCCAGTTTTATATATTGCTACTTTTGATAAGAAACAAAGTCCCATCTTTCAAATGATGGCCATTTTTTTTCAGGAAATTCAAACAATAAATGCCGTTTTAACGCTCTTTGATGTGATGCGACAGATTACTGTATAGGCATGTCATTTCAATCTGCGGTACAGAGCGCAAGTGAGCGCGATCATCCCTTCCTCTTTACTAATAGTTTTAACGTGAAATAAACATGAATGAACATCTCATGCCTCATGTAATTGCTCAATCAGTGTTTCAACCGTGGAAAGACGTCAAAAAACAGCTTGGAAACAAAATGTCACATAGTATTTCATTTACCTCAGGCAAGTCATCAGTGTCCACAGCTCGTTAGTTCACTAGAGAAAAGTCTAGAGAATAGCATTTCGTGAAATATTAAACTATATACTTATTATATTTTACTTTACCTGTTATAAAATCACTATAGTGATGTCTTAATTAGGCTATTTAATTTATGTTTAAATAAATCTGTTGTGAAAGAAGTTATGACAGCCATTGTGTAAATGAATATATTTCAACAACAATAGAAATGTTATAATTTAAAAGTTAATTTAAAAACTGCATTATGTGCAATTTACATGTTTGCATACATTTTTTTTAAGTTGAGTGTTGATTTTATATATATATATATATATATGTATATATATATATATATATATATATAGTAATTAAATTTAATTTTGAGCTCTGTTATTAACTGTAACCTTATAGTAATGTGAAAAAAGGGCTCTCTATAGTTTAGAGCATATGCTGAGGTAGATTTTTATTTTTATTAAGAAAATTGTAATTATAATTTAATTTATTTAAAGAAATAGCAATTTCTACAACACACACACACAAAAAAAATTCCCCCTGCTGTAACGAAAACATACTGAACCATGATGTCAAAACCGAGGTACGTACTGAACCGTCATGTTTGTGAACCGTTACACCCCTACTATTTATATATTGTATAACTGTTCGCTCTTCTGCTAATTGTATTTCACTGGCCTTGCAGTTGCAAGTTGAATCTAATCTAATCTAATCTAATCTAATCTAATCTAATCACATTTGATTTTCTTGTCTCGACTGGTTACATTACCATGAGACGTAACCATGTTCACATTAATGTCTTGGAAACAGCAACCAAGAAATTGTCCATTTGATTGCTCACAGACAGCCGCTCATCAGTCAAACCGAATTGAACACTTGTTTGACAAAATGACTGGTTTCGTTACTTTTCTTTATATTAGTATTGACTTGGTGGCGAAGTATTTTTGCCATCCCTACTTTGCAGTATTGCATTGTGCAAGAAAAGAGGCGAGTCACTGTTCAGTGAGGAAGATTGAAGACATGTCATTGGAAATCCAGTAAGACAGGGCGGCTGTTTTATATCGGCACCGACAAATACCCTTGATGACAGTACCTTGGCACGGCCATAAAAATGGGGGTCGAGAGTGAAGCAGAGATAAATAACAGGAAGCTAAGGAACTGAGCATGTGCATTGTGCTTGTCTTCAACATTTGTTTATATCAGAACCAGAACCGGGGAGACACTATGGCAGAAAAGATGACAGCATACGGATAGGTTTTGGACAGCAAGGATTTTAGAGCTATATTGTATTTCGACATCATGCCAATCAATTCTCGGGGGCCTACGTGAGAGATGTGTCTGTGGACCAGCGGTGTGCCGTTTGTCTCTGATTAGAGGCTTCAGCTGTCACTCGATTGGTCAGAATGGCTTTCTTGACAGGCTGAGGAAGACAGACACTGCCATGAATCTGGCTCGTTTGTCAGTCATGTGAGAAATTGGCATCGGAGCAGCAAGATAAAACATTCATCCTTCCATCCCTTTTCTATGAAGCTCATACCTTTATTCTGCACATACATCCACCCACTCGGGTTTTTTCTCCTCAGAACATCACTAATGTAGCACTGGTTTATTTATTTATTTATTTTTAAAGGCATAAAGTGAAAATAGCAATGCATTCAATAGAACCTTTGGAACACAACAGGATATGTTAAATGTTATCAGCCTCAGTCACCATTGAGTATTTGTCTATACAATGAAAGTAAATGGTGACCAAGAATGTCATTCTGCCAGACGTCTCCTTTGTGACCCACAGAAAGAAGAAAGACTGGTTTGAAATGACATGAAGGTGAACCATTCCTTTTAAATGCTCTACAGGCATGCCTGAAAGTCCAAATATACTCTACATATCAAAACCAGCATTTAGGCCTATTTGTAGATAAAATGACGCAATTCAGATTAATTATTGCTTCTCAGGGGGTGTTTACACGACACCTTTTTTTACTAAAAACATTTTATGTGTTTTGGCCATTCGGTTACATGATAACGATGTTTTGGATCTCTAAAAACTCAAACTTTTGAAAAAGGGTTTCAAAATTGTCTTCGTGTAAACTCCGAAACCCAAATTTGTGAAAATGGTGACAATATGGACATACTTATTACATGTTAGTCTATAGGAAGGTGTATGTGCATAGGCACATAGTGTTTCTTTACAAAATGACAGTGCCAACTACTGGCCTGGCATGCGTAACACTGCATTTTCAGACGTTTTCACAGATTTGTGCGAACGGGGATCGTTTGACAAAGTTGTCGTCTGTAGGCGAAACATTTAAAAAATGCAAAAGGAAAAACATTTCCGATTTTAGTACAATCTTTGTTGTGTAAATGTACCCTCAGGGTGTTTTTGCAATCACACAGGCAATTAAAGACATATTTTATATAATCATATACACACATTAGTTATCCTTAAGCTCAGGAGATTATTTAGTGCCATCTAGAGCTGTGAAGTTTTCCTCATTTAATTAATCTTTTTTTACTCTGTCTTACATCAGATTCACGTCATCTTCACTCTGCTTTCTAGTCTGCTCAAATCCTCACTCTCAGAGGTGGTAATTACACCTCCACGTTTATTAAATACCACAAAAGCAATTACTTGTAGAGAAGACATATAAGTAGAGATTGATTGGATGAAGGGAGTTTATGCAAAGTTGTAAATTTGATTATTACTCCTACGCGGTTGCCTTAACTAGAATCTTTGTTTAAATCACTCTCGGAAATGTTAAAATTCATTGGTTTCTTGTAGTTTTTGCTCTTGTAGAGTTTGCCCAACATTAGTTGTTGATTGTTGTGAAAGTTTTCACTTGATGAAATGATAATTACTTGAATATCTGTCTGTTCATACTGACATATGAGGAGTTTATTTGTAAAACAGTTTTTTTTTTTAAATGTTCAAAAATTATTTTTGTATTGTTATCATGTTTTTATCGTGTTTTATAGTGTTAGTTAGCTGTATTTTTCAGTAATTTTTAAACCTAATCAAAATAACCCAACTGCAGTTTGATTGAGATTAATTGGAATGCACAATGAAAAAACATGATTTTTGAAAATGGTTAAAAGAGTTATCTGCTTTTGCAAATGAACTCTTCATATTGAGGTGCTCAATAGTGAGCAGTTGGAGGCAGATGGTAGTGAACCTGATGTAAATGTGGGGTGTTGCTCCAGCAAATCAGATCTGTCGGTCCCAGCTTGGAGTGTTATTCTATGTGATTTTCAGATGTCAGCACCATGGCCTCTGAGTGAGAGACACTGATATGAATTACCCCTGATGAGCTGTCTTTGCCATTTGGAGGCAAACTCTGATCGTGATTATCTGTTTGGTAACAGATGTTTGGACATCGTGCCCATTAGAACACAGAGGTGTAGGTATCAGCTTTCAGCAGCTGTGAGCAGCTGTTTAGTTTTTTTTTTTTTTTTTTGTCTGTACAAGTTTAAATGTTGATTAAAATTGTGAATTTGGAAAGGATGCTTTCTGAGTGAAGAGATAAAAACAAGACCTGAGTGAAAGTAGATGCTCGATTCTCAACTGGTGGGTTATGAATGATAAATGCAAATAATAAACTGTAACTGCTGTGTGATCTTATATATTTAGGATAGTGAAATGCTTGTCAACTTTTGAAGGAGAAAATGCTTAGTGTTAATAAGCCTGTTTCATGTTAATAACTTTTCATGGGTCTGTGCCGTTCATAGTTATATTAATAAACATAAATATTTAAGAACATTTTTGTTTACTTTTGTACTATAAGCAGTTTGTGTACAAGGTAATATTTAAAATTTAAATGTTTAATTTTAACAACATTTTTGTTTTACTTTTGTATAATAAAACATTTGGGTACGTGGTAATATTATTGCATTTAAAAGGTTCATTTTAATGATATTTTTATGAATTTTATACAATAAGTAATTTGTGCACATGGTAATAATGTTTAATTTTAAGAGCTATGGTTTGCTTTTGTACAAAAAGCAATTTAGGTTTACTTCTGGGTTTTGCTTTTTTGCAACAAGCAATTAAATGGTAATATTGTTAAATTAAATGTTAAATTTTTTAGTACAAAGTGTTTTGTGTTGGTTTGCTACTTTATGTCTGATGTAAAATCTGGATCTTGAAGCAAAACCAGTTAACTAGGCTAGTTAGTATGCTAGATTATCTCATTTGCATATGTGACCCTGGACCACAAAACCAGTCTTAAGTCGCTGGGGTATATTTGTAGCAATAGCCAAAAATACATTGTATGGGTCAAAATTATTGATTTTTCTTTTATGCCAAAAATCGTTAGGATATTAAGTAAAGATCATGTTCCACGAAGATATTTTGTAAATTTCCTACCGTAAATATATCAAAACTTAATTTTTGATTACTAATATGCATTGCTAAGAACTTCATTTGGACAACTTTAAAGGCGATTTTCTCAATATTTAGATTTTTTTTTTCTTCCCCTCTTGTCTTTTCTTGTAACATTGGCACAGATAAACAGTCTGATCGGCTGTAAATGATGCTTTTATTCTGCATAGTCTGCAGAGATCTAGATGTGCGCACACTCAAGCGTGAACATGCTCCAATAAACTGCCAATCATCACTGATCCTCACATGTGCAGACACCTGTAGAAAGTTACTCTGTCCCTAGCTGCAGGGAATAACATTAGAGAATTACACCATGTCCCATTACTGACCTCTGACTCCTGACCCTACTGATTAGGCCAGAGAAAAGAAGGAGAGAGGAGTATTCAGAGCTAAATCAGGGGCAGTAAAAGTTGAGGGGAAAAAGGAGTGAAGTCAGGGGAAAGGGTAGTCAGAGGTGCCGAAATGGAGAACATTACTCCTCATTTGCAGGGAGAGATGGGAAAAAGGGGCGCTATAGTTGTCAGCACTAGACAGGCTTCACAGAAGCACTGTGCTCACATGTGTGCTCTCCTTTAATGTGTCTCCCCGTGCAATCACACACACACACACACACACACGCTAACATATATCACACAAAGAGTGTATAGATGAAATGAAAGGCAAATGATGGCTTTCACAGCTCAGTCAGATGGAGGAGAGAGAAGAGGTGATTTCCTCAGATACACTCTCCCTTTTCCACTCTATTACTATTATTTTCAGATTCATATTCAGTCTTTCTCGCTGTTTGTAAACTCAGCTGAATAGTATTCATCTGATTTTAGAAATGGTGTCAAAAGTGTGATCCTAGTTTGCTCACTTGTAGTTCACCTCATTAATCTCATTTTTTAATCTTTTAATCTCAGAGTTTTAAAAAAAGTATTTCATAATTATGTGTATATATGTATATGTGTTCATACATTAAAATAGTTAAAAATGTGCTTTTATTTATATATACTTTCTAAAGTATGTGTGTTCCGTTTACTAATGTTTGCCGACATGACTAAAGCTTGTTGAATCTGAATCTGTGACAAGATGAGGCCAAAAGGAGAGTGGAACAGCTCCCCAGTGGTCTTTGGCATGTATACATACAACTTCTCTCAAAGCCTTAAATATTTAGGCACACACACTGAGAAGACATGCCACAGCCTTTACATTTACATTCACTTTCACACAGATGGATGAGTCTGTGAAAGCAAAGTGGCAACTGAATGACACAACACAGAATGGAGTGGAACAGATTAAACTCTCTCTGCTCCTCCTCCACTCCTAGCTTTCATTTTCTCTTTCTCTTCGCCCCATCCTTCTTTTATTTCATCTCTGTTTGTGCTGGAGCTTTTCTGTGCATATGCAGATTGTGCAGTTTCTCCACTTTCTGATTAAAGATTAGAATATGTTATGAATACAATAGTTGTGGTACTTTTTGTGTTTTTTCTAACTAGCAACTTGCTATCCAGTTTAACAAGACATTAGATGTGCATTTCAGACACTAGTTTCCATTCGCATAAACTAATAATGGTTCTTTATCAGCATCAGTGGTTCTCTGAGGAACCTTTAACATCCATTGAATCTTTCCAAGGTTCTTTAAAGTGGAAGAAGGTTAGATCTTTAGAGCGTTAAAATTATTAACTAAGAAAAAAAGGTTCATTTAAGAAGTGTTCATAGAAGAACCAAAAATGGTTCTTCTATGTCCTCACTGCAGAGTCCCCCTTTTGGCACCTGTATTTTTAAGAGTGTATCTTCATGCAGATTTTGAAATATTTCACAGAAAGCTTGATTGAAAAACCAATAGGTGAATAAAATATCCAAAATGTGTATAAAAATCATATATACTTGCTTGAGTGGATACTTTTTCCAGTAAGGACTCGTGTATAAATTTGAAAACACTAACCAAACACATTTTAGACGTGCATCAAAGAAGTAATTTGATGAGTTTGTTCAAATGGAGTGGAAACCTAGCTTTCCACATAAAAACCTAATTTTGATGTCTCTCTCTTTTCAGCTCAAACTAATTTCCTTTAATAATGAGTAATTTAGGCTCTTTATTGACTGCACCTAATAAAATGTTAGAGCTATTTGCCACCATATATCCAAACGCACTATTTAGATGAGGGGCTATCAGCAAATTAGTGAATTAACTCCTCTGTTTTTATTGTGATTATTAATAAAACAATTGGATCAGGTTCAGACTGAGTATACTGTATACAATATCCAGCATGTGCATGCTAGCTTAAATGGCCGTGTTCCTGCTAGCCTTCGTTTTGGCACACTTCCAGCAGTGTGGCTTTAACAGAGATACACACAATACCACAACACACAATCATACTCGGAACAAGATATTAAAAAATGCATTACTTATCAAAAAATAAGAGTTCTTGTTTAGATTCTCAGGAAAAGGTCAGGTACATTAGGAAAAAAAAAAGAAACACATCTAAAATAAAATAAGGGTGGAGAAACAGATCTGGGTCACTTCATACTACCTGTCTAAATAGTAGCCTTATATCCCAAGTGGGGGTGAGAGGACAGGCAGATAGAGTGATGAAAGGAAAAATGAAATGAAGGCAGTGTATTCTTGTAGAACCATCTGTCCAAAAGGCCTGTGACGGCTGCTGAAAGCAAAACATTGTTAGCAATGAATCAGAATAGACCATTTTAGCACATGATATAAAAGACACAAACATACATAATCTTATTTATGTGGGTATGTATGTGTGTGTGTATGCATAAATAAATGAGTATAAAATATAAATTATACTGTGTGTGTGTGTGTGTGTATATATATATATATATATATATATACATACACATACATGGGCGACATTAGGGGGGCGGGCAGGGTGCCCCCCCTGATATCATCAGTCATGCAATCTCTGATGTCAGCCCAGGCCCGGTTGTACTAGACAGCGCTATATACCCTCAAACAAAAGCAAACGCAATTAAAAGATCTGGAAAACTATCCAACGTGTTTTTGCAGTGTTGAGCAATGTATCCAATCAAAGACATATCTGTTGATTTCTTCAACGCAATGGCCAATCAGAATCGTTGTAGTTTTTCAGAATTCACTCACAGCTGAAAGCGCCGGAGTTTTGCATGCTCGTGAATCATTTCATGATAACTAACTAAGTGCAGATGCAATGTAAATTCATTGTAGATTCATTGTGTAGTTTAGAGAGCTTGATTATAACATAACTTTGTGAGATCGCGATGAACTTTGATGAGTGATGCTTTTAGTGATAATAATGGGAGCGCGCTTTGTGTGTTTTCTAGGCAATAATCCGTTCAGAATTTGAAATAAACTTTCGTTCCCCTTTCAGTCGGTCACTCCGAGTCACGTCGGATGACCGACGAAATTGGGATCTCGCCAGAGAGACCAATCCACTTCGAGTGTAACTAAACGAGCCAATGGACATTGGCATGCGATTATTGCATCCAGCTGCCGCTGATCACAGTGTGAGCATAAGAGGCAGCTGATGCACCGCATCAATTATCCTTTCGCTTCGGAGCCGAGCGGTAGTGGTTGAAGCTACTGCTCTCCCTTCCAAGAGAGTGTTCTGCGAGCGAGTGCGGGCGTTACGGCGCGGCAGCGGTGGTCACGGTGTCCGGGAGAGAAAGATCGTCTTCCTGCTGACAGCCACACTAGGAGTGTGCGGTGGCCAGCTCCCCTGCGTGCTTCAGCACTAAAAGAGCATTTCTCTGAAAGAGCAATTTCTCTAAGAGAGCAACACGGGTGATCGCGTCTTTTTAAAGATGTCTTTTCACCCGTGCGTTTCTGGGTGCGGTCGTTTCCTGGCGCCTCGGGACGGTCACGATCGCTGCCTCACGTGTCTGGGCATTCAGCACGCTGAGGTGGCTTTCGTGGATGGTTCATGTTCTTCTTGCAGGGACATGACCATCTCGGAGTGCGACTCCGCTATGTCAAACATGGCGGAGTCCCTCTGCCTGCCGCGATCCGGCGTGCACACTGGATCCGGTGGAGTCAGAGGTGATTTGAGGATTACGGTGAGGGCTTCCCCAAGTGGAGCTCCTCACCCCTCAAGCACTCCGCAGCCGGTGGAGCTACCAAAGGAGCGCGCTGGCCACGCGTTTCCTTTGGTGCCCCCTCTGACGACCAGATGTCGATCACTGCATCGGAGGGCGGGCCCTCTCTCTCCGGGGATGACGACCCGGCTGCGTTGCCCCCTTCGGGTGTGGTAACGTTGTCCGTGCCAGACCCAGAGATGACGGCTATGCTTTCCCGGGCCGCCGAGAATGTCGGGCTCGTGTGGAATCCAAGAGAAATCCACCGCGTCCCGATTCTTCGAGGCTGGACGAGTGGTTTCTCGGTGGGGGTCGCGCTGGTTCTCAGCGCCCCCCTCCGGTGCCATTCTTTCCGGAAGTGCACGAGGAGCTTACAAGGTCGTGGAAGGCACCTTTCACTGCCTGAAACAAATCTTGTGGTTCCTCCGCTCTCACCACCCTCGATGGTGGGGCCGCTTTGGGGTATGCGGGCGTCCCCTCGGTGGAGCGGTCTGTGGCCATGCAACTGTGTCCAACAGCCGCTTCCACCCTGTGGGGTGACCCGTGTCTCCCCTCACAGGCCTCTAGGTATTCGTCAGCTCTAACTGGCAGTGCTTATAGAGCCTGTGGGGAGGCGGCTTCTGCCCTCCACGCCATGGCGTTGCTGCAGGTCCACCAGGCCAAAGCACTGAAAGACCTGCACGAGGGTGGTCACGACCCGGCGGTTCTACATGAGCTGCGTGCTGCGACGGACCTCGCGCTACGAGCGACGAAGGTGACCGCACAGTCTCTGGGTCGTGCGATGTCCACGTTAGTGGTCCAGGAGCGCCATCTCTGGCTGTGTCTGCTGACATGAGAGCTGGAGAAGGTACAGTTCCTGAATGCTCCCGTGTCACAGACCGGCCTTTTCGGCGACGCTGTCGAGAGCTTTGCCCAGCAGTTCTCGGCAGCCCAGAAGCAGACTGAGGCAAACACATCATGCGCCGGAGGAAACCTGCTGCTTCCATTCCGGCTGCAGCCACTCAGCCTGCTTGTCGCCGTGGGCGCCCCCCTGTGGCCGCCCCCCGCTCCCACGCAGCCGCAGCAGCCTTTCACCAGGCAGCGTCGTGGAGCCGGTCGCAGGCAGGACGCCCAGCCCGTCCAGGCCCCCGCCAAACCTGGCGGCAAGCGCAAGTGCAAGAGGCCCTGGGACGGTCGACCCAGAGATGGAGGAGACTGCTCATCAGGAGATGGTGACTGCACCACTCCCTCCCCCGGAAGAGGGCCGGGTGGAGTATCTTTTGTTCATTTTGTTCCGCCGCTGGCCCAGCAGCCAGCGGTACCCAAAACATCAGTAAAGAGCGGTCTCCTCAATCTCTGGGTCTCAAGAGGAGGAGAGTGGTGATCCGTGCATCACAGGATCGCTTCCCTCCTCCTCTCTCGCCAGCAGGCAGTGGGTGGTTGCCCAAGAGCACCCCTCCTGCCCATTCGTGGAACCAGGTAAGGGCAGTAGCACTCCAGTCCCCGCTTCAAGTCGTCAAACGCCGGGCTGTCACAAGCCTCAAGCCGGGTTCCTGTGTCTCCTCCCACGCGAGGAGAAATCAGGTGAGTGCTACACTACACACCCAGACCCCGCCCCCTGCCGTCACAGGCCAGGCCGTCACAGGCCCTGGGGCCGGTCCCTGTGTTCCACCTCGCTGCCCCACCGCGGGCATGTCGGTGGGTCCGTTGGCCCCGCTGGTGCGGTCTCTTGGAGCCTGGTTAGTGCTCCCCAGTCCGTCCCGGTGGCTCCTGCGGACCATCAGACTCGGCTATGCGATTCAGTTCGCCCGGCGTCCCCCCAAGTTCAGGGGCATCCGGTTCACTTCAGTCAAAGCCGTCGATGCCCCTGTCTTGCTCGCGGAGATTGCAGTCCTACTGGCGAAGGATGCAATAGAGCCGGTCCCTCCAGCCGATATGAGGTCGGGGTTTTACAGCCCTTACTTCATTGTGCCCAAGAAAAGCGGTGGGTTATGACCGATCTTGGATCTGCGAGTTTTGAACCGTGCACTTCACAAGATGCCGTTCAAGATGTTGACGCAGAAACGCATTTTTGGATGCGTCCGTCCCCTAGATTGGTTTGCAGCGATCGACCTGAAGGACGCGTACTTTCATGTTTCGATTCTTCCGCGGCACAGGCCATTCCTGCGATTCGCGTTCGAAGGTCGGGCATATCAGTACAAGGTCCTGCCCTTCGGGCTGTCCCTCTCGCCTCGTGTCTTCACCAAAGTCGCAGAGGCGGCCCTTGTTCCCCTGAGAGAACAGGGTGTGCGCATTCTCAACTACCTCGACGACTGGCTCATACTTGCACAGTCTCGAGAGCTGTTGTGCGCACACAGGGACCTGGTGCTCAGGCACCTCAGCCAGTTGGGCCTTCGGGTCAATTGGGAAAAGAGCAAACTCGTGCCAACGCAGAGGATCTCTTTTCTCGGCATGGAGTTGGATTCGGTCAACCAGACAGCACGCCTCACCCAGGAACGTGCTCAGTCGGTGCTGAACTGCCTCAAGACTTTATCAGGCAGGACAGCGGTCCCACTGAAACTCTTTCAGAGGCTCCTGGGGCATATGGCTGCAGCTGCGGCCATAGTTCCGCTCGGTCTGCTCCATATGAGACCGCTTCAGCACTGGTTCCATGGCCGAATCCCGAGGTGGGCGTGGAAACGCGGTACTCACCGGGTTCAGATTACACCGGCCTGCCGCAAGACCTTCAGCCCGTGGTCAGATCCCTCGTTCCTTCGGGCAGGAGTGCCCCTGGAGCAGGTATCCAGGCATGCTGTGGTATTCACGGATGCCTCAGCCACCGGCTGGGGTGCCACGTACAACGGGCACGCAGTATCAGGGGTTTGGATGGGCCCCCCCTTTTGCGTTGGCATATCAATTGCCTCGAGTTGCTGGCAGTACGTCTTGCCCTGTGCCGCCTCAGAGGGCGCCTTCGGGGCAGGGACGTTCTGGTCCGTACGGACAACACTGCGACCGTTGCGTATATCAACCGGCAAGGCGGTTTGCGCTCCCGTCGCATGTCGCAACTCGCCCGCCGCCTCCTCCTCTGGAGTCAGAAGCATCTGAGGTCCCTTCGTGCCATCCACATCCCAGGAGTGTTCAATCAGGCGGCTGACGAGCTGTCTTGAGCGGCACTTCCTGGGGAGTGGAGACTCCATCCCCAGGCGGTCCAGCTGATTTGGAGTCGGTTCGGAGTTGCTCAGGTAGACCTGTTTGCATCTCCGGAAACCACCCACTGCCAGTGGTTCTACTCCCTGTCCGAGGCAACGCTCGGCACGGATGCACTGGCACACAGCTGGCCCCAGGGCTTGCGCAAGTATGCGTTTCCCCCAGTGAGCCTGCTAGCACAGACATTGTGCAAGATCAGGGAGGACGAGGAGCAGGTCCTGTTAGTGGCTCCATATTGGCCCAACAGGACCTGGTTCCCGGAACTCATGCTCCTCGCGACAGCCCCTCCCTGGCCGATTCCTCTGAGGAAGGATCTGCTTTCTCAGAGACGGGGCACCCTCTGGCACCCGCGTCCAGACTTGTGGAAACTTCATGTGTGGTCCCTGGACGGGACGCGGAGGTTCTAGGTGACCTGCCCCAGGAGGTAGCGCTCACTATCGCTTCAGCACGAGCACCGTCCACAAGACGGGCCTATGCGCTGAAGTGGAACCTGTTCGTCGAATGGTGTTCCTCTTACCAGGAGGACCCCCGGAGATGTTCGATCAGAGCCGTGCTTTCCTTTTTGCAACAAGGGTTGGAGCGTAGGCTGTTCCCCTCCACCCTTAAGGTATATGTTGCTGCTATTTCTGCCCACCACGACCCCATAGAGGGGAGGTCGGTGGGGAAGCACGATCTGGTCGTCAGGTTTCTTAGGGGGGCCAGGAGGTTAAATCCTCCGAGGCCTCCCTCCCTTCCCTCTTGGGATTTGGCTTTGGTGCTAAGAGCCCTACAAACTGCCCCCTTTGAGCCGTTGCAGTCAGTCGAGTTGAAGTTTCTTTCTATGAAAACCCTACTCCTGACTGCATTGGCCTCAATCAAGAGGGTGGGGGACCTGCAGGCATTTTCGGTCGACGAGTCGTGCCTTGAGTTTGGGCCGGCCGACTCCAGTGCAACACTGAGGCCCCGGCCCGGCTATGTGCCCAAGGTTCCTACCACGCCCTTCAGGGACCAGGTAGTGAGCCTGCAAGCGCTGCCCCTGGAGGAGGCAGACCCAGCCCTAGCTTTGCTCTGTCCTGTACGCGCACTGCGTCAGTACGTGGATAGAACTCAGAGCTTCAGGACCTCAGAACAGCTCTTTGTCTGTTACGGAGGACAGCAGAAGGGGAAGGCTGTCTCCAAGCAGAGGATGGCCCACTGGATAGTGGATGCCATCACCTTGGCCTACGAAGCACAAGGTGTGCCCTGCCCGCTCAGGTTGCGTGCTCACTCCACTAGGGGTGTCGCATCGTCCTGGGCGCTGGCTCGTGGTGCCTCGCTAGCAGACATCTGTAGAGCTGCGGGTTGGGCGACTCCCAACACGTTCGCTAGGTTTTATAGCCTACGTGTCGAACCGGTTTCCTCCTGTGTTCTCACCTCAAACGGGTAGTGGCACTGAGAGGGCCGGCTCAGAGTCGGCTTGCGGCGTCCTTACGCCTAATTCTCCAGAGAGTTCCTTAACCAGGCAAACCCTGTTGAGTCCTCCAGCACTCCGGCGTCCGGACGCGGCGGGGCGTCCGGCGCCAGGCCTTCAGCCAATGAATTCTTGAAATCTGGTGTGAGGCTAGTGCCTATATGAGAGACCCTGCCGGGATCCCATATGTGTGTTCCACGGTATTCTTATTAGAGCCGTGTTTCCCCTGGCGGACCACGTTCTGCCATCTCTAAAGATGCAGCCTGAGCCATCTCAGAGACTTCCATGTGCAATAGGGCCCTTCGGGGTTACTCCACATGTTTTAATGTCACTTAACCCCCTCTGGGAGGAGGTGACTCCGCAGTGTGCCTCTTCCAAGTGGAAGGGCACGCTTCCCAGTGTTATCCTAGTCCTACTGTTGGGTTGCTCAAGGAACACCAGTAGTTGACCTTCTCTGTGTAGAGCCCGGTCCTATCGTCTGCCTTATAGGAAGGGTCAAGAGGCCTACACAGGGCACTGGAAGGGGCAGCTCCTGTGGCGCTTTGGTAGGGATCCCAATTTCGTCGGTCATCCGACGTGACTCGGAGTGACCGACTGAAAGGGGAACGTCTCGGTTACGTATGTAACCCTCGTTCCCTGAAGGAGGGAACGGAGACGTCACGTCCCGTCGCCACAGTCGCTGTACCACCGCTGAGCTGCCGGGTCGCCGGCTCGGCTCCTCAGCGAAAACATAATTGATGCGGTGCATCAGCTGCCTCTTATGCTCACACTGTGATCAGCGGCAGCTGGATGCAATAATCGCATGCCAATGTCCATTGGCTCGTTTAGTTACACTCGAAGTGGATTGGTCTCTCTGGCGAGATCCCAATTTCGTCGGTCATCCGACGTGACGTCTCCGTTCCCTCCTTCAGGGAACGAGGGTTACATACGTAACCGAGACGTTTTTCGGACACATACATGCTGCAAAGTTTCGGGAATGATGCTGGATTCATTCTTGAAATATCAGTGATAAGCAATGGACGGGACAAAAATGCCTCAGTGATTTAATTCTGGAACCAGTCCTGACCAAACTTCCACAGACATCACGCGTTCTGAGCGAGATCGAGATCTAGTTCGCACTAAAGCGTGTGTAAACTTTATTGAGATCGGGACATATCAACCAGTAATTTAGTTTCCATTAACGGACGATAGAAAGTTCAAATCAGCAGAAAGAGTCAAGGCTCCACAGTTTAGTAAACGCAGGCAACCTCTTTAAGTTATTCTTCACTGCGCTGTATTGACACAGTGCATTGCAGTATGGTATCGCATTGCTTTGATGCATACATTTGAAAAAGATTTATTTTTCTTTCCTTTTTTTTTTTTCTTTTTTGACCCCCCGACTCAAGAGTCAAATGTCGCCCATGTATATACAGGTGCATCTCAATGAATTAGAATGTCGTGGAAAAGTTCATTTATTTCACTAACTGAACTTAAATTGTGAAACTTGTGTATTAAATAAATTCAATGCACACAGACTGAAGTAGTTTAAGTCTTTGGTTCTTTTAATTGTGATGATTTTGGCTCACATTTAACAAAACCCACCAATTCACTATCTCAACAAATTAGAATATGGTGACATGCCAATCAGCTAATCAACTCAAAACACCTGCAAAGTTTTCCTGAACCTTCACAATGGTTACACAATAGCCCATACAATCATGGGGAAGACTGCTGATCTGACAGTTGTCCAGAAGACAATCATTGACACCCTCCACAAAGAGGGTAAGTCACAGAAGGTCATTACTGAATGGTTGGGTGTTCACAGAGTGCTATATCAAAGCATATTAAGTGAAAAGTTGACTGGAAGGAAGAAATGGGGTAGGAAAAGGTGCACGAGCAACAGGGATGACCACAAGCTTGAGAATACTGTCAAACAAAGCTGATTTTAACACTTGGGAGAGCTTCACAAGGAGTGGACTGAAGCTAGAGTCAGTGATCAAGAGTCACCACGCTCAGACGTCTTCAGGAAAAGGGCTACCAAGCCACTTCTGAAACAGAAACAATGTCAGAAGCATCTTACCTGGGCTAAGGAGAAAAAAACTGGACTGTTGCTCAGTGGTCCAAAGTCCTCTTTTCAGATAAAAGTAAATTTTGCATTTCATTTGGAAATCAAGGTCCCAGAGTCTGGAGGAAGACTGGAGAGGCACAGAATCCAAGCTGCTTGAAGCCTAGTGTGAAGTTTCCACAGTCAGTGATGAATTGGGCTGCCATTTCATTTGCTGGTGTTGGTCCATTGTGTTTTCTGAAGTCCACAGTCAATGCAGCCATCTACCAGGACATTTTAGAGCACTTCATGCTTTCTTCTGCTGACAAGCTTTATGGAGATGCTGATTTCGTTTTCCAGCAGGATTTGGCACCTGCCCACACTGCCAAAAAAACCAAAAGTTGGTTAAATGACCATGGTGTTGGTGTGCTTGACTGGCCAGCAAACTCACCAGACCTGAACCTCATAGAGAATCTACGGGGTATTGTCAAGAGGAAGATGAGAGACACCAGACCCAACAATGCAGATGAGCTGAAGGCCACTGTCAAAGAAACCTGGGCTTCCATACCACCTCAGCAGTGCCACAAACTGATCACCTCCATGCCACGCCGAACTGAGGCAGTAATTAAAGCAAAAGGAGCCCCTATCAAGTATTGAGTACATATACAGTAAATGAACATACTTTCCAGAAGGCCAACAATTCACTAAAAATGTTTTTTTTTATTGGTCTTATGAAGTATTCTAATTTGTTGAGATAGTGAATTGGTGGGTTTTTGTTAAATGTGAGCCAAAATCATCACAATTAAAAGAACCAAAGACTTAAACTACTTCAGTCTGTGTGCATTGAATTTATTTAATACACGAGTTTCACAATTTGAGTTGAATTACTGAAATAAATGAACTTTTCCACAACATTCTAATTCATTGAGATGCACCTGCATATGTATATATATATATATATATATATATATATATATATATATATATATATATATATATATATATATCTGTGTGTGTGTGTGTGTGTGTGTGTGTGTGTTCTTGTGTGCACACTTTCACACATTGTGCACCACAAACTGTGCCACTTTACCCAAGCTTTTAGACCGCGTTTAGACAGTGGCGGGTCATAGATCTTTGTTATCAAACGCTTTCTGCATGACACTAATCACGCTCTGCTCGTTCCAAAGGAGCCATCATGTTTACTGGGCTTACAGTGTGTCATAAGAGAGTCTCTTGTGTCCTGGACTATATAACTGGCGCGTATCATCTGTTTGTTCGCAGCTCATTTCCCAGTCTCCTAGGGGCTCTGCTTTTAGTGTAAGTACCACTGTTTACAGGCTATATGTTTTGCTCTTTTTTTTGCTAGACTTTTATTTGCAGACACAGAGTGAATTATTGGATAATTCTGTTCATTGTAATAGCTTTGCATTTGACAAATATGTGGAATAATTTTGTTATGCTTTTTTTAATATGACCGCTTGGCTGATGGAATAAGTTAAGACTGTGAGTTCTTGATTGTGTGTGTGTGTGTGTGTTTGTGTGTGTGTGTGCGCGAATTCATTTTTAGAGTCACTGGGGATTCTTAATGGGCGCTAGAATAATCCATCACACACACAGCATTCAAGTCAGCACACTGACATTAATATGGAAATTATCTTAGAAAGTGTGCATCTCTAGATGTGCGTTATTAGTGATATACGGTAGTCAGATATTATTATTCAATGATGTATTGCCTTTTTTGACAGCTTGTAATAGGTTTTAGATAAATGAACTTTCTTCTCAAATCTACTTTATGTATATTTGTGTAGGTAACGTTTGTATATGCAAGACTGATGCAAGACCTCGTGTTAGCGAAGGCCAATGAAAGGAAAAAACTGGTACAACTTTTCCTGAAAAAAATCTTAGTTTCTTTTTGTACTCTTGTTCTTCACATCAAAAGAGACTCTACATTTAGACAGCAAAGTGTTTGGTTGCTCACACAGTGCCTGTGGGTGGAGCAGTGTGTATGTCCGTGCAATTATAAGAGACTGCAGGAGCAGAAAGAGACAATGTTCCCTAAATCTCTTTCTCATTCCTTTTTACTGTCTGTTCATATGTTCATCTTATTTCTGTTTTCTCTAAAGTTGTCCAGGAGAATCAAAAACTTTTTGTAGTTTTGCTACTTTGAAATTGTAACTTGACAAGCTTCAAGCTACAAGGTAAACTGCTGTCAAAAGTAAAAAGTAAAAAAGTTATATATATATATATATATATATATATATATATATATATATATATATATATATACATACACACATATATATATACATATACATATATACATACATATATATATACACACACACATATATATATATATTATATTTTAAAAGTAATTAGTAAAAGTAAAAATTAGTAAAAACTAATTAGTAAAAGTAAAAATTAGTACAAGTTTATTTCATTGATTTGGTGAATCATAGTAATTAAATTATTATTATTATTATTATTATTATTATTATTGTTATTATTATTATTATTATTATTATTATTATTATTATTATTATTATTATTATTATTATTATTACCATCATCATCATTAAAGTCATATTGATATGTTCACAAATTTTTGGCCAAATTGTGCAGTCCTTCCAACATGCACAGCCTTGAGGTTTTAAATTGCAAATGCAATTTTTATCAGAAAAAAATCTGTAGTCATCAGGAAAATCGCAATTTTCAAAATGTACAACAACTTAAAAACACCTTTGATGTTCCACAGAAGAGAGGGGAAAAAAATGTCAAATGTGTTTGCAATTATATTAGGGTAAGTAAATGACAGGATTTTCATTTTTGGGTGAACTGTCCTTTTAAAATCTGATATGCTAACTGCAATAACTCTACTGTTACTGAGTAGACCTAATTCCAACAAATTCACACACAATTGTAATTCCATCAGTATCAGCCTCGTTTCCGCTAAATATCAGAACTGCAGTGTCCACCAGTTTCCATATTTCACCACATGTGCCTCTCGCTGCATATTTATGAGTTCATTTGTCCTGTTGACGACATTAAACATTTATTGTAATGAATGTACGAAGGGCGTATGCAATTGTTTTCCTGGGTAAAAGACTAGAGTCTTGGGTCTTTTCATCATTCTCAGTACAGCCCTGCTTGCATCATCCTCAAATTAATCACATGACGTTTTACAAGCAGTTGCAACTGTTCTCGTCTCTCTCTTTCTCCCTTTCTTCTCTACCGAATATCCAAACCCTGTTACAGCCACGGGATTTGAATCTGAACGAGCTGTCATGAATATTCAGATGCGAGGAGGTATCAGGGCAGTGTCTGTTTGAATTACGGCGGATCATACTCAGTCACAACCTCGGAGCTCCGTGTGGGAACGGGATCACGGCTCATATACTCCTTCTGATGCATTCGTACCATTTGCTGTGACATTAAGCATAAAGACCGCCACTTCAGTCTGTTGATGCAGATCTTTACAGTCTGATAGTGATGGCATTGTAATGATTTATTCGTGTTCTGATCGCTGAGCTGATTGACTTACAATGGGAAAGTTAATCTAATGGGATCATGGAAGTAATTGCATGCGTGCCAAAAGAAACTGGCAACAACTGTCTTTGACGCTGTTCTTGTGGAGTAACATCATATCGTAGCATGCTGGATTATAGATGTCTTTACCACCAGTCTCTATTATGTTAGTCAACCAAAAAAAGGATTTGTTACACTCCTCAAGCCCCGAAAAACAATTTGACCGTCTCGTAGAATATGTTTTATCTCCTCTTTCTGTGTGAATTTTCTTGTCCTACACTCTCTGGCACCTGTCTTTCAAAGCTGCCCATAATAACAGCCCACCTGTCTGTCATCCATCTGTAGAACTGTACCAGCTGCCGACTCCATTCTTTCCTCCTCTCATCCTCTCCCACTCTTCTCTCTCACACGATCCCAGACCTGCAAATAACACCCAAACTGCTTTCTTATTCCCGCCGTCCCAAAACATGCAGCAGGGAGCCGCTCCAGGGCAGGGAGTGATCGGCTCCGCAGGGGTTCACCTCAGCGCTCTGAAAGCCCCTGAAGCCTTTGAGTCCCATTGCAAAACACCATCCCACACACTTTTGCAGGCCCACACATTATTGTGCTGTCAAGACAGAATGGGAATGAATATGTGAGTTGTTTGAGTCAAAATGCTTATTTTTCTGAACTAACTTTTCTGAGTCATTTCTGCTATTACTTTTTTACCAGCTGGTGAGTGTTTCACACAGATGTCCTGGCAGAGTATATTAATTGCATATTCCTCTAAGGTTTGACAACCTGAAAGCTTCCAAAATTGGTTTGGTATTTAGTTGACATTTATACAGTTTTTAAAGTGTGCGAGTTCTTTCAAATACTGTTTGGGGCCACTGTGCATTTGTTCCGTCTTTATGAGCATATTTTGTCTGTCTTTCCATCTATTTGTCATCATAAAATATCACAGTTTTCACATTCTTCCTTGTCTTTAGTTGCTGAACAGTGGTTGTCAATTTTTAATGCCAAGGATCCCTAAATATGATGATTCTTTTGTAATGGACTTTCCTATAAATGTCCTATATGATAAAATTGTAAGCGTGTTGTTATAATGACAACATATTGCTCCCAAAGTTGCCATGTATTTTATCATTGCACTTCGTCAAAGCAAATAATTAAAATATGATCATAAAAATTTTATGCTTTTTTGAAATTAACAAAATTTAAATGAGCAAGTACATGATAAATCCATCTTCAAACTTGTATTTTGCTCTGAATCACTACAGTAAATCTAAAATAATAATTCATATTTTATAGCTGTCAGAATGCATTTTACAGGAATCTTCATATCTGTAAATAAAAAGCTAAGAAAGTTGTGGTGTCGTAGTAGCTTAAAGCCACAACAAATAAACATCAAATCAAAAAGTGTTTACGAATAAAAAGGGAATGTGACAGTGCCTGCAATAAAACATTAGCTTTGCGTTTCAGAAATGCATTTCGTTTGCATAGCATCACTTTTGCTGTATATTTATTAGGTTCACTTATGTTGGTAACACTGCCAATCTCTAAAGCAGTTACTGCTTTGGCTTTTTTTTTTTTTTGCCTATGAATAGCATATAGACAAGTTATAATAATTTCCATTATTGTACCTTGAATAGCAAATTTATCTCTGATGCCAGCTTTACCAAACTTTGTAAGGTTATTTTAAAACAGTTATTTTCAACAAGTCAAAACAACAGTGGCATAAAACCAGCTCTTGAGACAATTTTTTGGATATCTCTTTTTTGTTATTTATTTATTTTATTTTTGTAAAAAGGGAGAGTTTTGTTGTCATTGGCAACATTCGCACTGATAACCATGGGCTCATTTTGCGCCTCAAACCATCAGATTCATCCACACTGAATATTGGAGCCAAAACACAACTCGCAGAATTACCAAAACAGTGTTCCGCAGCAAGTAACTTGTAGTTTTACGCTTTAGCCACTAGAGGGCCAACATAGTGTTGCTTTAAGTATAACTTAATTACGCAAAAATTTCTTTATCTTTTTTTAAACTAAAAGCCCTAAAAATATTTTTGTAAAACCTTTTTCGTCTTTAATTTTTTAGAGGCCTCCGCAGGGTCTCTGGACCCCAGCTTCAAAGCCTCTGGCATAGATATTAGAGACATTTTGATAGACTGACAAGTTGTTTGCGAAATGCTTGCGTATGCATTAGTCAGATAGTTGGAGCAGGACTATATCTGGTGGGGTTGTGGTATGGTCGAGGTCGTGTGGTGAGTTTGATGTAAAGTGATGGTAATATGAGTTGAGAGCAGATCCCCTGAGGGACACTGGGCTCTGGGAAAGACAGACCGGAGCTTTAGATCACTGCTCCCATGCTAATATGTGCCTGACTGCGCCTCATTCGCCTGGGGAGCAGGCTAAAAACACTGCTGCTTGCAAAATTCCCAAAAAGGGCAAATTATTTGGAGGAACTGGAGTAGATGGCTGGCACAGAATCATTGAGAAGGATTTTAGCACATGCCCTACATGAATTAGTGGTTTGCTAACACTATAGTGAGATTTTGTGGAGTGTTTCCACTAGGCGTTGCCAGGTCTGTGTGATAAAGATAGGCCAATGACCAATCAAAACTAGGCCAATAACTAACAATAACAAAAAACAGTACCAAAAGAAAAATTATGCCACATGTTTTTAACTTGCAATGTAGAAAAAAAAATCCAAAGTCCAAATCACAATTAAAATAAGTATTGTATAATTTACAGTATAGCAACAACAAAATGCAATTTATTTATATAAAATATAATAACAATATAAACTGATTTGAATTGAAGGCTGGATGGCAGCGTATTTCTGACATGGAATGAAAAAAAAATCTAAAAAAAAAAAAAAGTATCTTACAAGTCAACCTTTTTTATCGCAATTCTGAATTGCAGAAAAGTAAGAATTTTGAATTGCGAGATGTTGACTCAAAATTCTACGAAAAATTCTTAATGCGAGTTTCTAAGTCAGAAGAATCGTTTTATGACAATAGAAGAAGTACCTGCAACCCTGTATCTTACAACTCTGACTTATTGGAATTTTTCATCGTTTAGTCACAAATCTTTGTATTCAAATCTTAACTATCAAACCCTAAAAGCACAGAACAAAAATACACAGGGTTAAACTGTATTTTAAAAGTAGTTAAAAACCAAAACAACACTTTATACTAAAGTTGCACTGCCTACTAGTATTACTGTTATATTAGTGCTACTTAGTTGGGAGTCATCAATGTTTTCTGTTTCTTTCTTCATAAACTGAATTCTCTTTTATTTGTAATCAAGGCTGTTTCCACAGCAACACACATTTAAGCAATTAGTAAGCTGACAATGTTTTGCTTTATATATCCTCTTCTTAATAGGACCTCTAGGTTGACACAATCCAGAAAATGTTCTTATCATTGCAAGTCAGACATGGAGTCATCATCTGACAGAGCGCAGCCGAAGCTATTGGCCGATGCATGTAATCTACCCCTTCAATGGCAGAGTCAATAGAGAGTTCTGATAATGAGAAAGGCTGACGAATTGACAGAGCAGTGCCCTGGAAATTCATTATCATTCCTTCAGAAGGTACATAAACAGCATATGGTGGAGAGGCAGAAAACATGTGTGAGGGTTAAATTAGCTTGTAATGATTCCCGTGGTGGAGGAAACCTCTACTCGTCTGAAATGCCAGCCAATCCTCCTTTCTCAATCTGCCGAATTAAATCAAACAAAAGGATTGTGGTGGCCTGCTACCGCTTTAGACTCTAATGTGGTTGCTGTGGAGAAGAGAGAGCAAGGCAGAGATGTTTGTAGGTAAATTGAAGCGTTCTTATCTGTTTTTCCATTTCTGAGTAATCATTCAGACAAACTAAATCCTCACAAAGCACGCCATCTGGTTGTGCTTACAGGAGTGGAGTATGACAAATGACTGTTTGCCACCAGAGACTGACATTGAAGTGATTTTACAAACTCTGACAACAGTAACCCATTAAAACCCCATAAATGGTGAAAGGTAATTAACCAATTCTCATAATTCTTATAAGTATGAATTACTTTTTGATTTTCAGACTGTGTTAGCTCTTACAAGGGCACTTTGTCTCTAGTTTAGTTGTTGACAAAACGGTTAAATGTACCCATTGTGAAGACCACATTAGGTAAATTGATTATACAAGATTACTTTATAATGCAATTAATTATGATTTGTTAGGGTTTATAATGCAAGTAATGTGGCAATCACATTGCTATTTCACTTTGACAACTGTCAAGGTGCCTTTGGAAAAGCAAAACACATGACTATAATGTGACAACGAATTACAACATTATTCTATTCCTATCATTCTCAATATATTAGATGTCAACATTTACTGCCAGTGAGCAGCAGTGGTCAAATTTAATCAGAATGTGTTCGTTTTGGCCAAATAGAAGAGTGGATGGTAAACTGTTTTCTCATTGCATGTATGCATCTTTTTTCCCCAAACATATAGTATAGACTACTTGTGCACAATACTGTAAGTGGTAAGAAATAATTGTGATTATTTATGGATATTATTTGTACATGCCCTAGTAAAAAAGTATATTTAATATATTACATTTATTTTCATACTAAGTATTGTTCAAATCTATTAGCATATTTACTGACATATCACTCGAGACTTACTGATATAAAATTATAATTAAACTTTATTTGGAGTACTAATTGTGCACAACGTACATTTCTTAATATTAGGCCTAAAATGTGTTTTGATGTCACTTTTGATGAGGATTGTATGACCTTTAAATAAAAAAACAGTTTTTACAAGAAACGGTTTTTAAATGCAATAGTTCCACTTTAGCACAGTATATCTTTAGTTGGACCTCAGAAATATTTCCGCACAATTAAACTGCATTAAGTACAAAATTAGTTGTTCCAGTATGGCAGACTTTAAGTATATCAGTTTAGTATACTAAAAGTACAATTGCAGGGTATTTGTATTAAGTACATATATATGTAAATGTATTTGTAATATACTTAGCACAAAGAAAATATATTTCAAATACATTTTAGTATATTTATTTTTCACTAGGGTGGATGTACGTAAGTCTGTTATTTTGCCTTCATAGCACATCAAGGTTTACAGTGCGGGCCTGTTGGTGATCAAAGCCAGACACTGAATCATAAGAATCTTATCAATCCTGTAATATCATCTGCCCACTCGTTTATTGATATCTCCATTCAGTCATTTACATCAGATGTATCTTTTAAAGATGGCCGGGCAGAATAAGCTTGTATGGCTGTCCTCCACATGTAAACACTTCAAACGTCAGTGGAAAATTGTTGGTGAGCGTTTGACATGGCTCTGATCTCAGGCCTGTGCTGCCTTCTTCTCAGTGCAGTCAGGGCTGCTACGATGAGCCTGTCACTCACATGATTAATTGCATAGTAATGACTTCCCATCATGCAGAAGCAGCTCTCAGGAACAGACTGACGGTTCGGCTCATTTTTGCGCAGTGGCGGATGAACTTCACTAGAATGCAGAGCAGGCACGACCTGGCTTTGCTCACTTCCTCTTTCTCTCTTTCTCCTTCCCACTCAGGAACACGCTTTTCTCGGGCTCCGCTGATCGATACTCATCCATCCATCTTCCTCACGCTTTCTATTTCTTTCATGGTTCCTCCCTAGCTCTCTAAATTTTTGAGGCCATGCTTGACCCTTCTCCTGTGGGACATCACTTATAAAAGGCACAGCAAGCCTGTGAGAGACTCAGAAAAAAAAAACGAAGTGATTGATTATGAATCGCAACACATGAGACTTTAAGGAAGAATTACTACAGACTTTTCACATCCAGGAAAAGACGAAGACTTTATGAAGTGTGGACAAGGGAATAAAGCACAAACACACAGCAAACCAGACACACATGAGTGAACGAGGCGATGAATTGTGAAACAGAGGACTGAGACTGAGGCTGTGGCCTGTTTTACACAGCACCCAGATTAACAATTTACAGTATTCACAAGTACCGTGTTTGCAAGCAGCTCAGTGCGTACAAGAGGAGTTTCGACGCTGAGCCTATTTTTTCAGTGTTGTGCTTTGAACTCTGCAGAGAATATGTTAAAAATTCACTGTAAACCTGTTCATCATCACAGTCTTTTGCAGTATAGGCAGATGATTTTCTGCACGCTGTGGGTTTGGCTCCATTCCATTTATCGTAGTTTATTTATCCTCTGAAAGTAAATGTGATCTCCATCCTCACGTAAATTAGATTTTAATCAAGTTTTCAATAATGGCCGACTCCTGATAACCATTTTATAGTTTATGGCAGCTACTGTATTACAATAATTACTCTATGCTGTAACCCAGAAATGACTTTATTTTCCATATAGGGCCACAGTTCTGTTACGCAGCAGAAAGTGTCAGTGGGAAAGCACAACGCATGCCTGCTCAGATGGAAAGACTCAGATGAAATAATATCCAGACAGCATGAAAAGCATGTATGAATAATCTTGATTGTTTGATCCAAGGCCTAGTGACCAGTGCCCAGGGGGGTCCATCACAGTTTAGCTAACATCAAAGTTCCTACGCTGTCTGGAAAAGAATGGAATTTTATTTGAGTAATTTCCAGGTCTTGAAAAGTATGGGGGAAAAAGAAAGCAGAATATGGAAAACATATTTGCATTTCCAGACTTTTGCCCCTATTTAGTTTTCTAGAAAATTAGGAATTTTTGGAAAATAAATGTATCATACAGGAAGTGTGTTCATGGCAGCTGTTTAATGAATCTTTAGTCATTGTCTAACATGACTGAATAAATTCAAGGCGCAGTTTTTCATTATGCAAAAATGCAGGTTATAATCATTTTGGGTTTCTTCTCACAATTTTCTTTGCACTGTATTAGAGCCTCTAAAATGATCTTTGCAAAAATAAAAAATACACACTTTCATGTGTGCACAAGAAACCATTAAACTTAGCAATTAGGATGATGCTCACTGATGCTCAAGCACACACAAAAAAAAATCCCATGCGCATGTATATAATTTCTGAGGGCAAAAAAAAATGTTTCTTGTGTGCGTGCAAAACTTTTTTAGGGGCTCTGTATGTTGTCATTTTGAGAAAATCAATGAATAAACCCCTGAGGAAATAAAAATATTTACAGATGACTGTACTGTATACCAAATATGAAGCTGAAAATAATGCTCCTATGAATCATTTATGTTAAATAGGGTATGAAAATCTACTGAGAGGTTTGAAAATTTGGGAAAAATTGGAAAATGTGTAGGAACCCTGCAACAGTATTGATCCTACCCATAAAGCTCAGAGGGACTATTTGCACCAAGTTTAAAAACATTGATCACACAGTGCGGTAAAGATCAGTGCAAGTGAATGCACTATTGTTCTTTGCTTATGAAGTCTTGCCATGCTTTGTGTACACAGTCATAATCATAAAGACTTTTGTTCTTAAAACACCAAACAATTGGGGTCTTAAAGTTACAGACACTACTGCTAAACGGGGGTCTGTAATTTGCCCTTTTTTGGAAGTTTTTAGAACTGTAGTAATTTTACATGTTATAAAACTACATATATACACTCCTCTCTGAACAGGTGGATCACAGTCAACCTTCTTCTGTTCCCACTCACTATTTCAATTCAGATCAGTGCAGTTCATTTTAAATCACATGTATTGAGGTGTAGATGAGTCATTGTCATTCATCAGAGCACCTTTACAGAGCTCAAGAAGGCTATTATATATCATTATATATACAGTACACTTGTGGTTGAAAGTCATTATGTATTATGTATTATTGCGATTGAGTATTGAACTTCAAGCCTGTGAAGTGTAATTCATATTCATACCCCCTGCTTACTCATCTGGCATTCACAGTCACTTTGATTGATCTCTACTCTAATATCCTCTACTTGATTCTACAGATTTGTGCACCTTAGTGGTTTAAAATCTGGACTGGTATCAAAAAGCTGTAGGTTCGAACCCTGCAGGGAGCAATCTTGGAATTATCACCATTGTGTCCTTGAGCCACTTAAGCAACCCTAGGCTGCTTCAGGGGAATTTAACATTGTGTCGTCATATGAAAGTTTGCTAAAACAAATTCCTCAGTCTGTGGCCAGGCTTTTCTTTCTTCTATTGCTCTGCTCACTCCTACTCACTGATGTTCTGTTGTACTTTTCTTTAGCTTATTTCTTCTGTGATAGATTGTGCATGGGGAGCAGTCGAGAAAATGGTCCTCTTATAGGCCTATAATAAACCTGACAAATGGTGCACACAAGCACCCCGCTCACAGAACTGGGTATTTTTTCCCTCTCTGTTTTTTTTTTCATCGTATGCAATTAAAAGCAAGCTTACTGATGGTTTTGTACTACAATATAGCTCTAAAACAAACTGTCTAGAATTGCAAGTACTTGCGTTCAGCACTTACCAAAGCACACAGAGATAGTTTATCACCGACCAACAACACTTGTGACAGTATATTACTGAAGTTGTGAAAATCTTTGGCTTCGCCGTTAAAGGGAAAAAAAAAATAAAAATAAAAAATTGTTGAGTGCAAAGTGAGGAACTGCTTGTAGAAAATTGCTTTGTGATTTCGGTTTCTTTTAACAAATATAATTTAGCCCTCATTACTCCATTACACTATACTTAGGCATCTCCCATGGTTTGTTAGTTATTGTAGAAGAAGATGCAATATTTTCTTGAATTCTAGCTGAGCTAGCAGCAGTGCTGATTGTCAAATGAGACATTTTTAAATATGATATGATGCCATTTTACATTTAAATCAAAGGATCTTCATCATTCAGAGAGAAAACACATCGCACAACACATAAGATCATGCAAACCTCTGATGGCAGCTGAAAATGCTGTAGCGTCCACAGAAAAGCCCTTGCTGCAAATGTTTTGAGAAGCTAACCATTCATATGCAGATGTAGCCATTGCTTAGAGATGACAGCTGTTTTCTGCTTGCTAAATAAATCCCTTCTATATTTGTTTTGCTCAGCACTTAGCACATCAGAATGGCACAGCAGAAGAAAAAGTAGACATTTGAGCACTATAATCATAATGTAAATGAATAATCTGTTTATTCATGCAACCATACGTGCAACCATACTTAACCTGAGCAATCCAAGTAAACAGCATACTCGCTACTATAAAATGTTGGCATTTTTATGACATTTATGACTTAATGTAGCCATTCAGCACTTTTGCTAAGGAACTCCATAATTTAAATAGCATAGTTCATTATATTTAATGATGAAAATCCAAAACGGAAATGGCTTTTGCGCTCTGGATAATATTGCAAAAAAGATCTTTTAGTACCCAAAAGAAATTTCAAAGGCGAGAATCCTTATTCATATTTAGAATTAATATAGGCCTCGGTGGCAGATTTGTTTTGATGGAAACCAGATCATCATTTTTTTCCTCACTTTTTTGGTTATCACCATTGAGTTTAGATGTTTTAGTTTGAGAATACCCAACCACTGCGTTGACAGCATTATTGTCAATTATATTTTTGTCAATTAAGCCATTTCCTCTCCGAATCCTGTGCCTAATAGTGTACATTATACAGGAAACCTGAGTGATGATTGTGAATGGTAGTGAAGAATTGTGATGCACACAAGCTCTCCCTGGGACTTAATGTTGCCATTATCACAGCTTGTAAAGAAATCCTCCCAATCTGCTGGGGCTAAGAAGTTGATGTTAGAGCATTTTGCAGAAAGAATGCTTTTAAACTGCATGTTTTATGCAATGGACCATTTTAAATCACTATCAGCCATTAATAATTGCCTGAACCATCTGTCTTTATGTCTCTGACTGACAGTATTCACTTTCAACAGAAACAGTGATTTTTTTTTTTTTTGTTAGAGAGAATTACTTGAGGACAAAAAATTGTAACCATATATGATACAGAAAAAAACTTTTCCAGCCTACAACATCAAAACAGCCTTTTCATGACCCCTTTCATGAGTGTTTTGATGTTGTTTGTGGAACTTTTCCATTTCTCCCCTCAATACAATTATTTTTCCAGAGATTCTTCGGTCTTAATGGCTTTTAAGCACCATAACTCTGCAAAACAATTGTTTTGAAATGAAATGTTGAGATTTTGAACCATTATGAAGACGAGTTATGAATATGCCAGCTGAGAGCGATAGCCGCCCACTGTACTGGTAATAAAATTGTTGCTTTCACACGTGCAGAAGCAGCTCAAGGTTTAATGTGAAAATCTAGTGTCAGCTCAGATGATTTAAAATGAATCCTCCATTTATTGAACTCCCCTTACCTTGGAAGAGGCCATTTTGTTTTGTAAAAGCGTTGGAGATCAGAGATAACTTGAGTATGACTGTGAATGAACATAGTATTTCAGCGACTGCTTTTGAGTCTTTCATGTATGGTATTAAAGGAGAATGGATGGTATTTCAAAGAAAAAAAAAAAAAACCCGCCAAGAACAACTTCCGCAGAAGGACAGCGTTGCAGGCCATTTATATGAGCTATAATACACACTGACAGAATGCACAAATTAAGCGGTCTGAAAAATGTTTTGTTTGGCCTGTAGAATTCTTTTCAAATGCATTGTATAGTATACCATTCACCTCCATTATACAGTATGATGTCTAGAGATTAATGTTGAGTTCTACTGAATGAGATTTTGTGTGTAATATATGACCCCAACACAAATCATTATTTAATTATTATTATTTTTTAAGCTAGAAATTGTTCATTAACTGAAGTTAATGCTGTTGTTACTAGAAATACACTGTAAAAATACTGTTTTTGATAAATATAAAAATTCACTTTTATCATCTAAAATTATTAATTTTTATTTTTAATATATTTAGTATTGTCACATGTATGTTCCCGTTTTGTTTCCTGGATTTCCATATTTGGTCGTTTTCCTGTTCCTGTCCTGATTATGTTGATCTGTCTCCAGCTGTTTGTATTTAGTCTTGTTAATTGTTCTCCTTTATAAGCCTGTCTCCTACGTTCATTTGGTGTCTGGTCTTAGTTATGTTTAAGTGTGTGTATTCGCCACGATCCTGAGTTTTGCTATTACTTGTTACTTCTTACGAAGCTTCCTGAGTCTCCAGCGTTTCCCTGCCTGACACACCATGACAAGTATCATGTTAATATCTGCTATTTATTATTTGAAAATAATAATTATCGCTTTCAAATCGGCCAGATATATCCCTCATTTTCATATGGTGATTTCTGTTATGATGGGACTCACTGTGAGTTAAGAACGCTTCATTAACAACTGATAAATTAGCCATTGCCACCTGTCAGCCATATACTTAAAATATCTCATGCAAATGAGCCCATTGACGACGACATCAACACCTACACCCACACGCCAATAACCACAGTTTTTTTTAATAACATACATGCAGAGTACAGATGCTGCTCTCAATAGTTTGATTTGCTCCATATGGTGAGTACGGGACCATCAGGAAAATATTTCTACATTGAGCACCAAACAAGAGTTCACACAGGGCCGATTGCACTGGCTGATCATTTTTCTTTCATCTCTTAATTATCATCTTTAGGACCTTGGGGGGCTGTAGTGTACACGACCACCCAGAGCTCACGCATACAGTACGCGCCTTCACACAAACATGCTCACACACTTTAATATGCTCTGGTGCCATCGGTGCAGCGATGATTCAGAATGGCATAAAAACTCAGGGTAAGTGGACTCCCGGGTGGGGATATTGTCTTTCCCCAGCTTCACACAGGCCTTGTTTTCTCAGTGTATAATAATATCTAATGATGATGAGCCTTGATTACCGCTGCAGAGAGTAGCAGGCTACTGGAGCATGGAGGAAAAAAGCAATTTAGCCCAGCACAAAATCTGTCTCCCGCAGAGACCATCACCATAGTAGACTGCGCTGGGCAGGAATCATTAAAGTTCTTACAGGGCCTGAATCCCAATAAAACTCACTCCACCTGTGTGTGCGTGTGGATGCTCTGACCTGATTGGTCACATCTAATCTAAAATCAGACATGCAGATCAGATTGTCCTCATTTGTCTGGTTCCTGCTCGGTGTCAGATGGCATCAGTTAATCGCACAGCCATTTCTAAATCCTTTAGCTGCTGTTTGAGAACACGTTTACTCTTTCTGACAAACCATGTTAACTGAGATGGCCTCAAGTATTCTGAATAGATATAGATGTGGTATTATTACTCAAAAGAGGTCATTTTGTGTTATGTCATGTCTCCAGACATGTTATGTCTCATATTTATTGAAAATTGGAAATTTGGGGCAGTATGAGCGCCTGTGATTGTTGCAGATCTTATGTGGTTGTGTCTGACAATGTGACCAAAAGGTAACTTTTTTTATTTGTTGTTATACATATTTTCATATCGGCTAACATTGGATATATATTAAATATTTAATAGCATGTGCTGCTGTCCCCCACCTTAACATTACCTGACATCTAATGCTTATTTTAAGCTGCAACCCATAACTTTTTTTGGTTAAAAATCATCCAAAATCAATATTTGAGCAAGTACATAACCAGCCAGTGTTCGAAACTATCGCCTTATTTTAGCCCGATTCACAACGGTTAGCTTATAATAATCTTTTCTAATTTGAGTGGTACGGGTAGGTTTTCACGGGAAATTCGAGCATGGCACTGCGTCATTACGTCACGTCTGTAAACATAAAGAAGTTGTCCCGGCTAGTAGGCTATCAATGTGAGAATCCTGCAGGTGACAGATCATTTATAGCCTTTTCTCACAGCAGCTAGAATAATTAAATGTATCATTTTGATGGCGGATTGTAATCCAGAAAGTATTATGTGTTTATTAAACATGTGAATGAAATTAAATTATATTCCAGTTTTAAATGTGCTTCTGATTACAGATTTAATGGTAATGTTATGGTAATGCTTTTTTCCTCAGCTGGTCAGTAAAAACATGGCAGACTTGTTACTTACTTGATCAGATGACAATATCCGGTGAAAATTCTTATTTGGGTCATATATTCCAAGACGTAGGCTAGAATCTGTGATTGTGAAGTACAGTTAACATCCACAACGGTGCAGTAACTGACTGCCACACATTCACCTCAAAACATTAGATTCATCCGCGCTGGAGCCGTGCCGACTCACAACCCAACGCAAGATAATTCTGCAAGTAACTGCAATTCCTGGTTTTCAAACAGAGATGGCGACAAAGAGGCAAAACTTACGGACTACAGCTTTAAAGTTTATTTTTTTAAAAATGAATCATTCATTAACACTTTTAAGTGGAATCTTTTGCAGATCTCAAAATGAATGTCCATTTTTCATACTGTAAATTTTAATGTTGTGATTAAGGCCTAAAAGTGGCAAATATATGTAACTGTGTTAATCGGCAGTTGGCTGGTAAATTTTTTATTCATTCTAACAATGTCTGAGAATGGGATATGGTTTATTGTAATTATGAAATCGCAAAGACTGCATTGTAATGATGCATGTTGTCAGAAGTCGTGGGTATGAGAGTCTGATTCATACATTGATACTCATTTTTTTTGGCATATAATGCATTATGCTCTGCAATTTATATAAACAAGTTTTCATCTCCCAGAAACATTTTCAATGTTTCAATGTAACTTTTAGTTCAAAACAGAACGACATAATTTTTTTTTCTGCAAATGCATCCCATTTCAGCTCAGACGTTCAATAGTTATGGCTAGACCACTAATAGCATCTACTACAACCAACAATGCAGCTATTAGGCAAGCTCTAGCACTGAAATTGCTGTCAGTCTGAATGCCCCTTAAAAGACTGCTTAGGAATAACGAAGCTGTCCATGGTGCTGATCTGTTTTACAAGTTCTTATGTGGTGCTGAAAGGACAGCGCTCATAAACACAAACTGATGCTCCTGGCAATAAGCATTATAAAAACTTGTTGGGGAACATCTGAAGCAATAATCTTTGAAGATGTGGAAGAACAATGACTTGAAAGTTCAAAGGTAGCCTATCAGAGATGTGCAATATAATTTTATATAGGCTACAGAAAATATCTGTAAGTCACATAGGCAAATTAATGTTGAGGGGAAGCATCAGACGAAGTGCGTGCTTGCATGGAGAAAGGTTTGTACAACACTTCTGTCAGTCAGGTCTCATTCCTCCTCCAGTCGTGCATGTATTATGCTAAAGTACTTAAAGAGCCAAACATATTTGGTGTCGTAGTGCATATGACAGCTCCAGCATGCAAATCACCATTTTACTTCAACCACAGTAATTAGATGTGAAAGGTTTCATTTGCACAGGCACACTCACGCAAACATCTTGACACATCTTCAAACAAACATTCACAGGAGCACAATGGGCAGAGACGCTGATGTTGAAACATAACAGGGCTGTCAAGAGGAACAAACCCACGCATATGCCTGCATACCCCCTAAACTGATGTAATTGTCATTAATGAGTAAGAAGTGGTCTATATGTTGACCATAATGAGGAGTATTTGTTTAAATACTTAAACAGATTGTTTAATTATGTTATCCTTCAACAGCAGCCTAATTAACAAATGAACCATAAAAGACCAACACATTCAATTTTTCATATTTGGAAGGCAATTTAGAGGACGGATGTTCGTGAATTATTATGTATCATGCAGCTGAACTAGTAATGATTGCTTATCAGAGGGTTAATATTGAACAAATGTGAGGTTTCTGAAAGTCACTCAAACATCTGTATTTCATCACAGCATGTAAATAAACACTAGACTGAATATTTTTCCTATAACCATCTGCTTTGTATATCAGGGCTGAAGGTTTTTGTTTTTTTTTTAAATTATATTTAGCAAGGTTTTTATACATTAACTTGAAATGTCTACATTTTACATTCAGTTGGAAAAATTATATATATATATATATATATATATATGTGTGTGTGTGTGTGTGTGTGTGTGTATAGATAGATAGATAGATAGATATAGATGTATATAGATAGAGGTGGCACAACAGAAAACCACATGCTGAATCAGAGATCATCGAAAGTGACTTGTCAATAAAATGGACAATATTATGTACACACAAAAACAACAGCATCAGAGTAACAAAAGATACTAAAATAATTCAATAAACATTAACCAATTAACATTAAAGGGGTCATCGGATGCCCATTTTCCACAAGTTGATATGATTCTTTAGGGTTTTAATTAAAAGTCTATAACATACTTTGGTTAAAATTTCTCAATGGTAGTGTAAAAAACATCCTTTTTGCCTGTCAAAATCAGCTCTGTTTTCAGTAAGCCATTCTAGTCCATGTTGCTTTAAATGCTAATGAGCTCTGCTGACCCCGCCCCTCTCTTCTGTGGAGTGACGAGCAGACTGTAAACTTCAGCCGTGAAACTGGCTAACTAGCACATCGGCGCATTCCCTTAGAAATAAAAGTAACGTTAATCCTCTGCGTCTTCAGCAGCTCAGATGTCGGGAGTAAATGACGACTGCTATATTCATTATTACATCCAACAACAAAACACCTCAATTGCTTAATCGGAGACATTCTTGTCTTCCCCTGCACCAGAGTCGACACAATGGCAGACAGCTCACAGCTCACTCAGGGCTATAGGGTTGGGTACCGAACTCGGTACTTTTAAGGGTACGGACCGAATTGCGTCGGTACTACTGAGTACCGATTCACATTAAATCATTCGGTACCAAATTTCAGTACCTGAGAATGCATTTGGGCGCATATGAGAGAGAGAAAGAGAGAGAGAGAAAGAGAGAGAGAGAGAGAGAGAGAGAGAGACCCTGTGACACGATGTCACCTCTGCAACTCTTTAAAACACAATACACAGGGAAAACCGAAATGTTCTGAAGTGTGCTTACATTTCTAGGGTCATATGGTTTCTGAGACTTTAACATTTGACTTTAACTACCATTTTCAGGTATAGAAACTTAATGGAGTCCTAATATGCCTTTTCCATTCATAAAAATGGAATTTACTCTATAGCGCGGAATGCCACGGAATTCGTCAATTTTTGGATGAATAAAAGATCTGTCACTTAATTCGAATCACGATATGAACTAGTGTATGTGAATATTAAAACGCAAAAAGACGGTTTAAATATGAATCCTACATGTTCCGTTAGCCTCGGTATATATGAATGGCGGAGACGCGGTTTTGTTTACTACACAAATACTGAAGCACACGTGAACTCGCAGTGATTTTCGGCCTCTGCATCTCACTACATGAACACATGAACTTACAGGCTGTGAGAGTCACTTCATGAGAATTTTACCATTTCATTTGAGAAAACTAGCATCAATATCATACTGTATACACAGAAACTTCACGGCAACCTGTCAAAATAAAAGTGCAGTTTAACATGTAACAGAAATATATTACTCTTGTATTACTTTTGTACAGTATAATGTACATCTTTATATATTCCATTTACTGTCAAATTTAAATAAAACAATTGAATGATAAAAAATAATTATTACAACCACATTAACCTAATTGTAGAAAAAATACAATTATTATTAAAACATTTTTAAAGGAATATTCACACAATTTTTTTTATACCATGTATTAATTTTAATGGTAAACCTCTGTTTGTTTGCCAAAAAATAAAAGGGTTTCATTTTCATTTGATTAAAAATAATTAAATGTTTCATGCCTTCATTTGATTATCAGAAAAAATAAAAATTGTAGGGCCCTGTTGTTCAAAATTTTTTCAATGAAATAAATGTTTTTGTTATTACACAGAGAGTAAAGTACCCAGAAAAAAGGTACCGTTTGGTACCGGTAACGGTACCATACCGGTTAAAATGTGAACAGTACCCAACCCTACTCAGGACGGGTCTAAGGTAAGACGGCCTTGTCAATCAACTATCATGGGAGCGGCCTGTACAGAACTACGTCATTCTGACAGGAACCTCAGAACAGCCTGATTTGAGAAAGGGGATTTTTAAAAAAAAAAAAAAAAAACACTGGGTGGATTTTTATCATTATAGGATGGATGTGTACACACACTTCCAACACACATTTATGTTCAAACAACTTGTAAAGTGAATTTTGCATAAATAAAAAATTTTACAGTGTAAGATACAATATTATGAAATACTAAACATATGTATATCCTGTATACTTCCTATGGTTTAAATGAGCCCTTAGATTGGGTTAGGGGCTGGTGCTCCTTACACAGCCACAGCCGTCAAAGAGATCCGAAGACAACTGGGGATTTACAGAAATCCTCCAAAACCAAGTCCGAGGATAACTGAGGCTTTACGCAGTTCTTCGTAATGAGGTTAAAATGTCCCCAGAGTGGCATTTTGGTGATGCACAGATAAACGTTCCTTCCGAGCTTGTCACATAAACTGTATTTCATATGTAAAAACTGGTTACACACTGTTGCACCACATGCTCTAGACATTTTTAATTGGCCTCAGTATGTGTAATCATAGGAGCCTTTATATGTTTGAGTTTTTTTCTCATATATATATATATATATATATATATATATATATAAGAGCACTCTGATGTGTTTAATAGGTTGTCTCTTTGTTGTCAGTGAAATATGAAAGAACCGTTTTTAAGTGATTTAATGCTTGAAGTACTAAATAGATTGCAGACCATTTGAGCTCCACTTCTGAAAATATGGGATAGCTACTCACCCACTAAAAGCTCAAGCAATAAATGCTTAAAAAAATTCCATGGTGATTCTAAACTCTATGATTTGTTTTGACAGAAAAAAGGGGGACACTAAAAAAGTCAACCCAGATTTGGCTTCTCTCCTTTGGGGCAGTATTCGCCCGAGGCTCAGCTCTTTAAGTTCTCAGAGTGGAAAAAAGCCAAGAGGTATCAGACCGCTCAGATGCCAACTATGGATGATTAAACACAAATATATTTATTGCACATGTGCTGCTGTATCATTTAGGCAGTGAATCCTTTCCTTTCTTCTCGAAATTCATCATTTCTGAGCCCCATGTTCTTTTCTCTACATAATTATCAATCTTTTTTTTGCAGCAGCAGAAGCTAGAAATGAATCAGAAATCCTATTAATTAGGCCCACATATTGTGGCTCTATAAAAGGAGGAGAGAGGGAGAAAAGAAAGAGAGAGCAAGAAATCCAGCTGATTATATTCTAGAGGACTTGGTGATGGCAGGTCTTTTCCTGTCTGTTAACAGGTGGAACAGCCTCCTAACTTAATCATTTGGACCAGATTAAGTCTGTTGGACTGATCTCTGTCATTACTGCTTGGCTTGATTATCTCCTTATTTAGAAAACCATAGGCAGGGCAGCAGAATCAGTCATTCACATGATAAATGAGCCAAAAGGATCCGCTCAAATTCATAATGCACACAGGCAGACAGAAAGTGCTTTATTGTGTCTACTTTATTTTGCTGTTATAATGCGCTGCATTTCTTTATTCGTTTTTATCAGTGATATGAAGATCAGCTGCGGAAAGGTCAACAATAAGACCTCCAGCCGCAGACAGATCAGCATTACGAATATCAGCCAAAGAAAGATAAGCAATACGAATGTCAGCCACAGAAAGCAATAATTCATCATCAGAGTATCAGACAGTGCTGGAGGAATTAGTAGTAGGAGGGTCAATGACATGACCTTCTTATTTTATCTGAATCTATTATTAAAAAATACTTTTGAATGCAATTCCGTTTCATGCTTTCGTTTCTTTGAATATGATGAACATATTATTTCTGAGTTAAGATTCATTTTAATGTTTTATTTAGCCTAAAGTAAATATATCTCACATCTCATATGTCAGCTGTTATACATCTCAGTGTCAGCTGTTGGATATCATAATCCATGTGTCATGCACGCTACTGTGAGGAGCGAGAAACGAGGAGAACGAAGGAGAATTACAATCATAACAGTCTTTATTATTCCAAACCTCTGGGAACACAGGACAGGCAGGAACACACACGTAGCACTGGGAGATGACGATTAAGACCCGACAAGGAAACATGAGGCAGACTACACATAATATATTAAACTTAATGAGGGACAGACAGGTGCGGGGAATCAACTAATAATGAGACAACGAGGACAAGAACAGGAACGACCAAATAAGGGCACATGAGGGAGAAACTGGTACACAGGGAGCAAGACACAACAAAGACAGTCCAATCCTGACACCATGAAGAAAATTCTTGAATAAAAAACATTATTAAGAGTTTAGAATAATCTTTCATTAATATGTCTCAGAAAAAAAAAGTGAAGCGAATGTAAATCTGTAAAAGTGTATGTACAAGTGAAATGAATCAGTAAAATATTAAAGCAAAGTAAATCAGTTTTGTTAAAATATTAATATGAACATTTTTGAAGTAATAATTTATGATTTTTGAGATTTTTATGTATGTTTAACAATATATTTAATAACTTTAATAAATTAAAGGTTACCCTAGTGAAAAATAAATGTACTAAAATGTATTTAATTTTTTTTATGTATTTATTTATTTCATGCTAAGTATACTACAAATACATTTACATATTTATGTACTTAATAAAAATACTCTGTAGTTGTACTTTTGTAGTACTAAACTGGTATACTTAAAGTCTGCTAAATAGGAACAACTAATTTTATACTTAATGCTCTTTAATTGTGCCGAAGTAGTGCTGAAGTCCAAATAAATATATACTTAAGTATATTTGATTGTGCTAAAGTGGAACTGTTGCAAGAATACTCCAGGTACACTTTAAATATCTGGCATTTAAAGAGCAATTTTATTAAAAAATCCTACAATCCTCATCAATAGTGACATTAAAACACATTTTAGGCTTAATATTAAGAAATGTGCATTGTGCACAAGTAGTACTCCAAATAAAGTTGAATTATAATTTTTATATCAGTAAGTCTCGAGGGAAATATCATGTAAATATGTTAATAGATTTGAACTATGCTTAGTATGAAATAAATATTTAAAATATATTACTTTTTTTACTAGGGTACACATGACATTTTTAGAGTAATTAAATTTGGGACTTCACACATGTGTTTTATATTTTTTCCCTTCTGATTTTTTTCTTTTCTTATCTTGGCCACTTTTATTTGTCCTAAGAACATCCACACAAAGCACATCAAGACTTGTTGACAACTAGACAACAGCTATCATAACGTATTACGATTTATGTTTTAAAATACACAAACCTATTGGGTATGTCTGTAATCTCACCATTTACACAATGAAACACACTTTATTGTCATTTTTGAATGTGAATATTTATCTGAAGACCACTGACAGAATAAATTTAACTTCAGACAAAATGTCTTCTATAAGAGGACTGTTTTAGACCCCTCTTCCCCTTGACTCTTTCTCTCTTAGTTACATTCAATCATTTCTTTTTTAGTTTAGCATTACGGTCTTGATCTTCCTTTAAGGTCCCTCAGCGCCACCTTGACAGTACTAACAGCAGGCGCGCATAAAACTGAACAGGCACAACGCCGAAAGCCTCAAACTGTAGGAAAGACCATGTATACTAGGTCATGTGATTAGCTCAAATGAGCGAAAGCCATCTGGCTTCTCTTACTGATGCTTATGAAGCTTTCATCTCCAGTTGTGCTGAACTCTAGCCAAATGCACGAGTTTGCTTTTGTGGTAAATTGCTGATCTGATCTGTGAGTATGTGTGAGTTTGTGTACACCGTACAACATTATAATGTTTCGATATGATCAGGAACGGAGAAGGTCAAACTCGAGCGAGCTTGCTGCACGTACATTCAGAGACACACACACATGCTGTGACACCCCTGTGAGGTATATTAAGCTGGTGAATAATTGGTTCATTTCCTGCATCTTGGGTTTTTCTCTGCAGTCAATCGCCCCGAGCACATAGACTCTCAGCTATAGTTAGACACATCACTGGCCCAGAAAATGTGTGTTTATTATTCTATTGTCTTTATGCTGTATTTTTTTAGATATATTTTTATACATATACGTGTGTGTATGTGTGTGTGTATGTGTATGTGTGAGTGAGAGAGAGTGGGCCCCTGTGCAGGCCGTGTGAAGCCCATCCGGGTGTATGTTAGTGCAGTAGTCATCAGTCTGCCTGTAGCTGGGGCCAGATGGTCGTGCCTCTGCAAGCCACTCAGTAAGTACATCACAGATACAGGCATGTGGGCCAACCGCTCCACTACATCTTACTTAAATAGTCCCTCTCTCTCGCTCTCTGGCTTCCTCTGTTCCCTCATCTCTCTTTCTATGCACAGTATATATCACTGTGATACTGATACATTAGCGTACATTAGGGAAAGCATTTGTAACCCATGATGCAAACACATCACACTTACAGCAAGCACCACGCTCATTTCTCATCACTTCCTGTTTTGTAGTGTTCAGTGGGGTACTGAAGTTTGAGACCACGCTGAAAATCTCATTTTAATCTGGAAATAAAGGTTTAGGATTTTGACTAATTTAAAATAAAGAAATGCTATGATGTTAGATGAATGTAAAATATTTCAGATTCTACACTACTGTATATCTAGGTTAATACATACATTTTTGATATACACTATGTGAACTGCTTTGTACAGAAAAATGAGGACAAACCAAATACTAAGAACTTTGAAAAATGTCACATTATTAAGACAATTGTTACACTAAATTATTAAAAGCTTAAAAAAGTTGCATTTTCAGTAGTTATCTCAGATTTTTAATAGACACACAGTATATACACTAGTATATACAGTATATATTTGTGACACTGGAGCACAAAACCAGTTATAAGTAGCACAGGTATATTTGTAGCAATAGCCAAAAATACACTGTATGGCTCAAAATGAATGATTTCTCTTTTATGCCAAAAATCATTAGGGTATTAAGTAAAGATCATGTTCCATGAAGATTTTTTTTTTAAATTTCCTACCGTAATTATATCAAAACTTAATTTTTGATTAGTAATATGCATTGATGATAACTTCATTTTGACAACTTTAAATGTGATTTTCTCAATATTTAGATTCAAGATTTAGAATTTTATATTCAGATTTTCAAATAGTTGTATTTCGGCCAAATATTGTCCTATGCTAACAAACCATACATCAATGGAAAGCTTATTTATTCAGCTTTGTATAAATGATGTATGAATTTCATTATCAAATCTCAGAGCTGGTTTTGTGGTCCAGGTTCACATTTAAGGTTGATAAGAATTGTAGAATGTTTTAGAAAGACGTCTCTTATGTTCACCAAGTAGTATTTTTATTTTTTGTATTTTTGTGGAAACCATGATACTTTTATTTGAGTAAAAATCAGCATTTATTTGAAATAGGGTTTTTTTTTTGTTTGTTTTTTTTTTTACATTCTAAAATGGAATGCATCCTTGAAGAATAAAGTTAATTAATTTAAATACAAATTTGACCGACCCCAAACTTTTGAACAGTAGTGTAGAAATATATGCAACTGGGGCATGTTATAAGCCAGATTCAAACATGCATTTCCCATTTGAGTACAAATGGTACGACATCCCTGCACCACAGTTCTGGACTCTTTCTTTTTATGTTTTCCTGTTTTCACCATCTCTCACCATGCTTCTCTCTTCTCTTTCTCATGCTTACACTGTTCAATATCTTCTTTTTGTAAATCTCTGTCATAGATGGCGGGACAAATCTGCCTCTCTCATCCACAGTCTAAGCTTTCAGGATGAGATTAGATCAGGTTTTTAAGAAATGACAGAAAATAAATCCAGTCAAGGTAGAACCAGCCACTGTGCTCATTGCTTTGATCTGGTCTGGAGATAATGGCCAGTTTTTTTTTTGTTGTTGTTGTTGTTGTTGTTGTTGTTGTTGATGTTTAATGCATTGAAGGAGATGATAATGTGATATGATTTTGGCAAGAGAGGCCATTGCCGTCTAGGAGATTCAGCTGGCTGATACAAACACACACACACACACACAAGCTGAAAAACACAAACACACAGAGGCAAATTACCAGGGAAATTAGGGGCAATTCTGGGCCCTCACCACTTAACCCAAAGCCAGTGAAAGAGAGGGAGTGAAGGATGAAGAGAGGGAGCAGAGGCCTGAACCTGCTGTCTATGATGAAACAAGCCAGTGGAATTTAATTTCCCTCCGGTCAAGAGATGCCAATAAACACTATTGAATCCTGTTCCTGCCCTGACATGATAGGAATTTAATTTGAGACCCACAGGGATCTTTCTCTCTCTCTGTCTGTCTGCTGCACTGGAACACTGCCCCTCTCTCTGTTCTGGATGTTTGCATGGGCAGAGAAAGGAGGAGAGAAATGATTTAAATTCCTAGTCCGCATCTGAGAACACACACACACACGCGCGCGCGCTCACACACCACACAGGTTGGAAGGCATCTCACAACTCTACCCCTCAGACACCTGCACACTTGCATAGAAACTCCAGTGATGTAGCCTTGATCCGGCACGTTCAAAGTTGTAAAGAATGTTTTGCTCTGGTACGAGCTTGCGGCAAAAGTATAGGGTGAAAAGCAGAAGATAGCCATAGAATATCGAGCGACCAACTGCTTTTTTAAAAATTACTCTATTATTCTTTTTTAAGGGGTGCACCATGGCTGATATTAAAATGCTATACTATTTTGTTTAAATCTATTAAAAACTAAAATAAATAGTTTTAAGTGAGACAAGTGAATTTAAGCATTAGAATGTACAGTATTAGTATCCATTTTGAGATTTGCTTAAGATTACATTCAAAATTCAGTGCAGTTGTTTTGTCAGAAGCAAACAAGATAGATTTATAGTTTCAACATTATTTGTTCTTCAGACATTCCTTTTTAAAAGAAAAGAAGCATCATGTTTTCGCAAAGTGACCCACATTTGGTTTATGACCACCACAATTTAACGGTTTTCCCCCTGGAGCCATATTGAAATTCCAATGTCTCTGGAACTGAACAATATAGGGCCTTAAAAATGAAGATGCCAAAAGGAAAGTTTGTTAAAACCCAATATCTAAAAGGGCATTAAGATATCTTTAATACTTGAGTTATAGGCATACAAACTTTGGAGAAAAAACTTGAAACGTTTCCCCATTTTTGAATTGTCACCAATGACACATAATGCAACAAAGATTGCTAAAGTCAACAGATTTTACTAATAGACCTACCAATCTCTGTGTAGAAGTAATATTATGATGCTGCCATCTTTCTGAAGTCATTTTTACTCCCCTGAAATTTGACTCTAAATCTCAGGTGAAAATTCCTCTACAAAACCGTGGGTTACTCAATAAATATTCATCCATGACATTTAATATTTTGGCTTTCATCACTATACATGTTTATCTTTCTTCAGAAAAAATATTAGCAAAATCAAAAATTTGACATGGAATGACCCAGAATTTATTTGAGATAAAAATGTTTTATAATATCAATAACATCAATTACATTGTCATTGATTTTTTGTTAATCTTACTGAGGTGAATCTTTTGAACCATGGATACTGAATACTGCTCAATATAAAAGTACTCTAATATCAGCTGGTAACCAGAATGGAACAGATCTGGAGCCCTTTAAACTTTGTATTTAAAGTATGGTAGTTTTCATTCATTCAAATATAAGACGAGTTAGTCTAGTGGTATAGATTTGGTTTCAGCTGTGTCTGAATGAGCATTATGATTAGAGGGTGCCCAGATGTGGAAGATGAAGTCGACAGGGGGTCACTGTGAACCAGGGGAGAATGTTTCAGCAGAAGGGAGTTCCTGCAGTTTAACAGTAGGAGAGCAGCAGACTGGATGTCCATTAGACAGAGGAAATTTCCCTTGATCTAGACACACCAGTCTGTCTGTCTGAGTATAACCAATCTGGCCTTATGAAAGATATTGTGAAGTGTTATTCATTAACTGGGACTTTGCTTGCTCTGAATAATTCTCTTCACATATTCTTTGCGGAGCAGAACCGATGTGACATTTCCTTGTCAAAGATTTTAAAAACGCCTTTTGATTATCTCTCCTTTCTGAACACTCAAAATTAGACTAAAGATAAAACTTAATGGCTTATGGAAATTCTTCTCTTTTTAATACACATGAAGACATGAAACGTTTCAAACGGTACGAGCAATCAGTGTCTGTGCCAGAAAGGGATAGGAGAGTTAGGAGAAAGAGAGTGAGAGACATTATTGTTTAATTACCATGGAACTGACATGGAAAACAGGCCGAATTTAAAAGGTGCTCAGTAATATTTCAGTCCAGGTGTTTGTACTTGTGCTTGAGGGAGAGAAAGCGAGAGAGAATTTGTTTTAATGGATGAACTGCTAGACCCGGCACTCTGTTCGCTGTCAACCTGTATTTAATGTGCTGAATGTGAGAGCTGTTAAGGTCAGTGAGCAGGCAGAGAAAAGCCTCTCTCTCTTTCTGTAACGGGGGATTAAAGTGGGAGATCTAAGTAGTTGTTTTATAGATGTGGGTGTCACTTTGTTCTCTTCTCCTCTACAAAGGTTGAATGGTGCTGCTTTGAACCCCCCCTTCTCTGTCAGTTCAACCCACGACACCCCTAATTAGACCTTCAGCTCCACCTCCATCCGGCCTCACATCTCTCCGCACGTGCTCTCGTTCCATATTCACTTATTCAGAACCAGCTTTCATCACACTTTTTTATTATGGGCACTTAGCAATCAATGTAGTTGGCACCTGTGAATGGCATTCTTGGAAATGCTCAAAAATTAGGCATATTTTGTAGCAATGTTAGATCTCCTGCTGTAGCATTGCGTTTATTTCGAGCACTCATAAAGCAGTAATAATATTAGGGGTTTTCAATTTGGAAAGCAGAAGCGATGGTTTTTAAAGCTGAGCGGTTGAGTTCACAGATCTGAGAGTCAGATGCTAGAGGAGAATTCTGAGAATGAGAGAAGCAGCATGAGATCAGCCTGTCTCGCACATCTACAGCCTCCCGGCCACATGCGAGCAGCTCTGCAGGGGTTGCACGCTTAGCAGAGTCGCAGTCTTCCAACAGGTGGCATCGAACAATGCAGTGTTACTGTGGAATATTATTGTTCTTCATGTGTGTAGCATGGTACAATATAAAAATAAACAATGTAAGCAGGCCTCTGCAAAAATTGCTATTAAATCATTAGAATAATGATTTGTTCGTGAGAATAATGACTCGTTCATCATTCGTTATTGGAATGATGATTGTGCACTGATTCACACACACTTTTCTAGGAATCACAAATATCTCACAAAAAACTCTCTCTTTTTCTAAGTAGAAAATTTTCTAACAATTTTCACTTTGTTTTTTGTCTTTCATTTCCGTAATTGCTGAACTGTATCATGTTGCAACATTTCCTGCCGTACTGCAAAACATTTTGTTACTTAAAACAAAAGTTAACTGAAATAAAATAAAAATAAAATGAAATATACAAAAACTAAACTTATTTTATTTCAGCTATAGTTAACAATGCAATATTTTTCATTTTTATTTAGTTTAACTTGATGTACTAAGTAATACGGTGGCTGAGAGAGCTCAACGCGCTGCAAATAGAAAAAACACCTGCAAATCAAGAAAACAACATCATCAATTTGACAACACACATGCTGCAAATGTTCACAACTAAATAAAGAAACACACTACAAATAGAAAAAAAACACCTGCAAATTAAGAAAACAACATCATCAATTTGACAACACACACGCTGCAAATGTTCACAACCAAATAAAGAAACACACTACAAATAGAAAAAAACACCTGCAAATTAAGAAAACAACTTCATCAATTTGACAAAACGTGCTGCAAATGCTCACAAAACAACCAAACAAAGAAATGTGCTGCAAATAAAATTCTTTATTTGGTTGTGTTGTGAGCATTTGCATTTGCAGCACCTGCTGTCAAACTGATGAAGATGTTTTCTTGATTTTCTGGTGCTTTTTCTATTTGCATGTGTTTTCTGAAGTTGCAGCGCGTTGAGCTCTCTCGGCCACCGTAAAAATAACTGAAACTAAAACTGAAATAAACTATACAGACAACTAAAACTAATAAAAATGACCCAAACACACAACAAAATGAATAACACTTTGACTAAAATTAACATGAAAAAAAAAAAAATTCCAAATATTTACAAATATATTGTATCTCAGTGATGCTAAAATAACATTACAAGGTAGCTTTTCATTTTATTTTTTCCAAGTAGTTGGTTTTGTTAATGCAAAATGCACTTCTGTTTGATCTGTAACAATTTACTGTAATCTCATTTTCCAAACAAAGATAAAAGACTTGACATTTGATTTTCCATGTCTCGTATATGAAAAGATATCAGTGCACAAATTGGTATGAGTGGACTAAATGTGACAAAACCTCATTTTAGGTAGGTATTTTCTTTTAATTGTAAACATGCATAAAGTTTTCAGTTAGGTTATAGTATTTATAACAAGCTGTATATAAAAACAGCAAAAGTCTATGGAATGTCCTCATTTACTGTATATAGCCAAGTAAACATGTTTATATGTGACTTCACAGATCTAAAGACCTTACTTATTTGTCTCCAGTTGTATGTTTTAATTCTTTTAAGCATAAAATCAATTGCTTGTCAGTTGAAAAAGGACATGATTAGCTTTCAAACAAGTAACATAACACATCATATTCCTTTTTCAACCTGCGGTATAAATGAAATAAGAGCAAAACCAAGACTATGAGAAAGAATGAGAGACTAAATAACTGAGAGTGCACATTTAAATTGCTTTGATTTGTAAGGGAGAGTGTTTTGTAGCTCCCCAGACAGCAGCATTAAGAAGATAACCTAGAAATGCTCCATCAATTTATTTGCCTGTGCTGTTACAAAACACTTATATTTGCAAAAGTAGATTCAGGAGTAAAGCAGACACAGTAGTGGTATGGCATGTATACATGGACATTTTTTGATAAGATTCATCCTTGCTGTTGAATGTAACTTGTTTAAGCTAATGGAGATCAAACTTGCGGTCTTGGTGCATCATGGGAACATGATGTTGATGTTTGTGGCAGAGGGCAGGTAGTTGCCAGATCACTCAGCCAATGTTCTGCCTTTTGCATCCCCATGACTGGGTCTGTCTGGTGTGGGTGGTGAGTAAGAGCAGAACACGTGTAACTAATTCTGATGCAAAATGCATCCAAAAGCAATTAAGAGTTAACATCTGTTGTTTGGAGTCTCAGGGACGGGGCGCGTGTTAAAATGACAGATGTACAGAGTGGCTCTTCTCAGCTCTCTCGCTCTATCGTTTCACTCCACCACACATCTGTGAGACTAAATTTAGGGTTACATTTTAAAGGGGGGCTGTGGGGGTGATGAATTTTGGAAATGAGTTGTAAAGCCCTGGGGGGAATATCATTTGTAGGGATGTAAAACAAAACAACACATTTTTAAAAAAGACTTGCTGGTAGGTTGCCTGAATGACTACTTAACTTTAAGCCCTGTATAATAAGACTGGTTTCAGGTTCACAGAATCATGACTGGATGCATTTTTAGGGAGGTTTTACATAAGACATATCTGTTTCAAAACAGCTACATGGAACACAACAAAATACAGAATGCATTTTCTAAAGTTGGACTTTTAAATGACACCATTTCAAAAACACAATTTACACGAAGAGAAGCTTGGAAAACAGTGTGAGACGTGTCAGAATGATTTTGTGTATTATAAACAGGGCTGGACGATATGGCCAAAATTTATATCATGATATATTTCTTCATTTTGGTCGATACGATATTATTCCGATATCGATATGAACACTATTTAAAAAGCCTCATAAAAACTGCCAAGAATGCCCACAACAGATGTCTGTACCTACAAACTTATTAAAAATTAATTTGCAAAGTCTATGAAACCTCCTCCTATAAAACTATATATTTTAGAAATAAATAAATAAATAAATAAATAAACAAGAAACAAAAACAAAAACAGCACAAATAAATAATGTTCACCTTTTATTTGTATTTAGCCTTCATACAAACAAGAAATGTGAAATCACTGTCAAATAAACATCTCAGACTCCCCTTATTAATATTAATATCTTTAACTTCAAACTATAGGCTAACATACACTACCGGTCAAAAGTTTTTGAATAATAAGATTTGTAATGCTTTTTAAAGAATTCTCTTCTGCTCACCAAGCCTGCATTTATTTGATCCAAAATACAGCAAAAACAGTAACATTATGAAATTTTTTACTATTTATAATAATTTTCTATTTCAAAATATTTTAAATGTAATTTATTCCTGTGATTTCATAGCTGAATTTTTAGCATCATTACTTCAGTCACATGATCCTTCAGAAATCATTCTATTATAAGAATGAGAATGAGCTTTATTGCCAGGTATGTTTACACATACGAGGAATTTGTTATAGTGACAGAAGCTCCACAATGCAACAGAATAAAAGTGACAGGACAGGACACAGATAATAAAAAGAATAATATACAAATATACAAAATAGACAATGTACAAAATAGCAGAAACACAATATATAATATAGGCAATTATGTACAGTGTAAAATAACTTTAGGAACTTAGCTATGATTTAATCTTTATTTTGAATCTTTGGCTTTACGAAATTGCATCGTAAAGATAGATATTGATTTGATTAATTTCTATTAATCAAAACGTATAGTTTATACCTTTTAACGGCTCGTCCAGCGAGACATTAAAGTCAGTATATGTTAACAATTTTGTTTATCTTGCTTGTGGCCAACAATAAAACAAACAAAATAGTAATTTATCAAATTTGAGCAGGGTAGCAAGGGTCGACAGCGCAAGGCAGTAACTGAATCAAATATAAAACACAGACAATGCTCTATACAATGAGATAAGTTTATTGAGCTACTTCTAAGATTACATGAGACTAAATCATCTAAACACACATACGACCACACACACACACACACACACACACACACACACAAATGACGGAGTTATGCAGAATTATGAGTTATGAAGGAAGTCTCAACTTCGGTGGTTATCAGAAAGTCAACAAAGCAGAGCTTAGTTCTATCTTTCCATTAACAACAACTTTGCGCCGTTTTCAGCCAATAGATAAGAGATTTGTTTTACTTGTTAGATTTGCTGGAGAGTCTCGTAAAGTCTCTTTGTTGAGGGAATCCCCGGGCTTAGCTGATTGGCTGGCGAACTGTAGTTGGTCTGACGTCTCTTAGGGAATTCCGCCTGTGATTGGCAGGTTGCCTTTCTGGATGAGACGCGCTAGAAGTTCTTCTTTTCCTTTCTTGGTTGCAGAAGTTTTCTTGAAGAGCTTGATGTTTGGATGAGGTGATGGTTTGATGCGGCGTATGAGCGCACAAGTTGAAGCAGTTTTCAAACCATGGCAAAGAGCGTTGAGTTTAGTTGAACATTAGAATTTAAGCAGGCCGCTTTAGGCCCGCCCCGGAGCTGGGGTACCAATCCGCTTGTTGCAAGGTGGAGCTCAGCTTCCTAGGCTCCATTTCTCTGCATAAATTAACGAGCTGCCCGTGTAATCACGTGACAGAAAATCCTTGCAGGGTTTTGTTAATAATCTTGATAAACGTTATAACGTTACGGGATTTACCTAATTTCTACATTTCATCCACACAGAGTTGTTGCAAATAAAATATACTTTCGTTTAACACCAAACATGACACACACACATATTCATACCCTCATAATACATAGGTTAGAATGATACTAACCCTGTAATGGATGGATTAATACCGCGTACGTTTTACTAGCATATCAAGCATATCTAAGGCATAACACACATAATTTGGGAATACATTTTCATTACTTAAAAGTCTTGAATATTGTCCTTTTGAGTTTTGGCGCACTTTTGCGTGTTTCCTTCGTCTGTCTGGAAAAGGCATGCACTCGAGGAGGGGCTGCACGTACTCCTAAGGTCAGAAGGTGTCCGGGAGAGGAGTTCTGGCATATGTTTAAGTCAGGCCTACGACTGTAAATCCATCGTGCGTTTGTTGATAAGTTTGTCAATTTATACGTTGGCTGCTCAAAGTTCATTTACCATCTGGATCTGGTATCTTTCCCGCCAGAAGTTTCCTTTGTTCTGCGTTGATGAAGTTGACTCTCTAGCTCGTTCTGATCTCAAAGTCCAGACATTTAGGCAACAACTAAGGTACTTAGTTATTTTTATGACTTCCAGAGGTGAAACCAGAGATCAATTCATTTCTCTGGAATGAGTCTGCTCGCGGTATGTGTGTATCCGTTCAAGGATCTCCTACAACAGTCATGGCCAAAAATATCGGCACCCTTGGTAAATATGATCAAAGGCTGTGAAAATTAATCTGCAATGTTAATCCTTTTGATCTTTTATTTAAAAAAATCACAAAAATCTAACCTTTCATTGGAGAATAAGAATTTAAAATGTGGGGAAATATCATTATGAAATAAATGTTTTTCTCTAATACACGTTGGCCAATAGTTAATTCAATACTTTTTGAAACCTCCATTTGCCAGTTTAACAGCTCTAAATTTTCTCCTATAATGCCTGATGAGGTTAGAGAACACCTGACAAGAGATCAGAGACCATTCTTTCATCCAGAATCACTCCAGACCCTTTAGATTCCCAGCTCCGTGTTGGTGCTTCTTCTCTTCAGTTCACCCACTCATTTTCTATAGGGTTCAGGTCAGAGGACTGGAATGGCCATAGCAGAAGCTTGGTTTTGTGCTCAGTGACCCATTTTTGTGTTGTTTTTGAGGTTTGTGTCTGGATTATTGTACGGTTGGAAGATCCAAACATGGCCCATTATAAGATTTCTAACAGAGTCAGTCACTTATTGATTTTTTTATCTGTTGGTATTTGATAGAATCCATTATGTCAAGTCAAGTCACCTTTATTTATATAGCGCTTTTAACAATACAAATTGTGTCAAAGCACTTAACAGTATCAAATTGGAGGACAGAGTGTCAGTAATGTATAATAAGATTAAACACTCAATTTTCAGTTAAAGGCATTTCCTTATTGAATTCAGAGATGTCATTGTCTAGCTCAGTTTAGTTTAAATAGTATATATGAAATCAAATTGATGATAATCGTTAGAAATTAAGCGTCCCCAACTGAGCAAGCCGGAGGCGACAGCGGCAAGGAACCAAAACTCCCTCTGTGACAGAATGGAGAAAAAAACCTTGGGAGAAACCAGGCTCAGTCGGGGGGCCAGTTCTCCTCTGGCCAGGATATTATTGTTTATTTTTTTATTTTTATTTTTTTACTTATTGTTTTAATTAAATTTTAAATGTATTATATTTCTATTTTTATATTGTTGCAATTTCTAACAATAATAGTATTATGTAGTTAGGTATTGCAGCCTAACAATCCTTTAACGGATTTGAATAATAGAAGTGTATTAGTGTGTTATGTGTAAGCCAGGTTAAAGAAATGTGTCTTTAATCTAGATTTAAACTGACAGAGTGTGTCTGCCTCCCGAACAGTGTTAGGTAGATTGTTCCAGAGTTTGGGTGCTAAATAGGAAAAGGATCTGCCACCCGTAGTCGATTTTGATATTCTAGGTATTATCAAATGGCCAGAGTTTTGAGAACGCAGCGGACGTGGAGGACTATAATGTGATAAGAGCTCGCTCAAGTACTGAGGAGCTAAGCCATTCAGGGCTTTATAAGTAATTAACAAGATTTTAAAATCTATCCGATGTTTGATAGGGAGCCAGTGCAGTGTTGACAGAACCGGGCTAATATGGTCATACTTCCTGGTTCTAGTAAAGACTCTAGCTGCTGCATTTTGGACCAACTGTTGTTTATTGATCAAGCGTGCAGAACAACCACCCAATAAAGCATTACAATAGTCTAACCTTGAGGTCATAAACGCATGAATTAGCATGTGTCTAATCAAGATGTCCAGGACCTCCAGCAGAAATATAGGCGCACAACATCAAAAATACAGCAGTATATATCATTGTACACATGGGGTACTTTTTATCCCTGTGTTCACCAAACCCATCTTGAGTGTTTGCTGCTAAAAAGCTAATTTTTTAGTTTCATCTGACCATAGAAGCCAGTCCATTTGAAGTTCCAGTCGTGTCTGATAACTGAATATGCTGGAATTTGTTTTTGGATGAGCTAGGAGAATTTTTCTTGAAACCCTCCCAAACAATATGTGGTGATGTAGGTGCTGTTTGACAATTTTATTTTTTTAAGGTTTTCTGACCCCGAGACTCAACTATTTTCTGCAATTCTTCAGCTGTGGTCCTTGGAGAGTCTTTAGCCATTCAAACTCTCCTTGTCACCGTGCATTAGGACGATATAGACACACATACTCTTCCAGGCAGTTTCATAACATTTTATATTGATTGGAAATTCTTAATTATTGCCCTGATGGTGGAAATGGGAATTTTCACTGCTCTAGCTCTTTTCTTAAAGCCACTTCACTAATTTGTGAAGCTCAATTATCTTTTGCTGCACATCAGAAATATATTCTTTGGTTTTTCTCATAGTGATGGATGATTAAGGGAATTTGGGCTTTGTTTTCCATCCTATTTATATTTCTGTGAAACAGGAAGCCATGGCTGGATAATTTCTTGTTCATAATCACCCTGGAGTGCTCAAAATTGTGAATATGAATGGGAATATACTTCAGAGATATTTTACTCATAAGAATTTCTAGGGGTACCAATAATTGTGTCCAACGTGTATAAGAGAAAAACATTTATTTCATAATGATATTTCCCCCCATTTTAAATTCTTATTATCCAATGAAAGGTTAGATTTTTGTGATTTTTTTTAAATAAAAGATCAAAAGGATTAACAATGCAGATTAATTTTCACAGCCTTCTTTGATCATATTTACCAAGGGTGCCAATAATTCTGACCACTACTGTATGTACAGATATGATATGTGCAAATTTGAAATGTAAATAAGTATGTGTGTTAAATAAATAATGTATAATAGTGTTGTGTGTTCCACATTTATTGTCAGGTGTTCATAATATCCTGATTTGCTGCTCAAAAAACATTTATTATTATGTTGAAAACAGCTAAGTACAATTTTTTCAGGTTTCTTTGATGAATAGAAAGTTCAAAAGAACAGCGTCTATCTGAAATACAAATCTTTTGTAACATTATAAATAACTTTATGATCACTTTTGATCAATTTAAAGCATCATTGCTAAATAAAAGTATTCATGTCTATCATTTCTTTCCAAAAAAAAAAAAATTTTTTAAAAATTAAAAATTATACTGACTCCAAGCTTTTGAATGGAATAGTGTATAATGTTACAAAAGCTTTTTATTTCAGATAAATGCTGATCTTTGGATCTTTCTGTTCATCAAAGAATCCTGAAAAATATGTACTCAACTGTTTTAAATATTGATCATCAGCAAATCAGCATTTTAGAATGATTTCTGAAGGATCATGTGACACTGAAGACTGGAGTAATGATGCTGAAAATTTAGCTTTGGTCACAGAAATAAATTACATTTTAAAATATATTCAAATAGAAAGCCATTATTTTAAATAGTAAAAAATATTTCAAAATTTTACTATTTTTGCTGTACTTTGGATCAAATAAATACAGGCTTGGTGAGCAGATGAGAATTCTTAAAAAATAAAAAATAAAAATAAAAATCTTACTGTTCAAAAACATATGATTTTTAGTGTAGGCTGATTGATCTTATAGATTGAAACAAATGTGTTTCAGCCAGGATAAAGAGTATGAAAAGTGCTCTGAGTTGCTGCGAAAAAAAAAAAAAATTTGATCAACAACAAAAACATGTTGCTTATTATTGAAAATGCAAACTGATTGTCTGCCAGCAGGAGGCGCTTTGAGAGCGGTAGAACTAGCGGTTTCCCGGCTGTAATCAAAGCAGCTCCGCTCATGAACGCTACTTTATCAGATCATATGAAAATGCCATCGAAACTTTTCTGAAGACAGTCGGTTCCCTTCAGAGATTCATTCACATAAAACACATAAAATAAAATAAAATAAAATAAAAAAATAAATAATAAAATAAAATAAAATAAAATATAAAATATTATATTATATTATATTATATTATATTATATTATATTATATTTTATTTTATTTTATATTATATTATATGTGACCCTGGACCACAAAACTAGTCATAAGGGTACATTTTTTTGAGATTGACATTTATACATCATTTGAAAGTCGAATAAATAAGCTTTCAATTGATGTATGGTTTGTTAGGATAGGACAGTATTTGGCCGAGATACAACAATTTGAAAATCTGGAATCTGAGGGTGCAAAACAAATCTAAAAATTGAGAAAATCGCCTTTAAAGTTGTCCAAATGAAGTTCTTAGAAATGCATATTGCTAATCAAAAATTAAGCTTTGATATATTTACGGTAGGAAATTTACTAAATATCTTCATGGAACATGATCTTTACTTAATATCCTAATGATTTTTGGCATAAAAGAAAAATCCATAATTTTGACCCATACAATGTATTGCTGGCTATTGCTACAAATATACCCGTGCTACTTATGACTGTTTTTGTGGTCCAGGGTCACATTTATATTATATTATATTATATTATATTATATTATATTATATTATATTATATTATATTATATTATATTATATTATATTATATTATATTATATTATATTATATTATATTATATTATATTATATTATATTATATTATACAACAGTTTTTCTGGTCCTCGAATCTGATTGGCTGATAAGAATGTGATATTAGAGTCCAGCAGAACTCCAACAGCCGTTTCACCGTTTGTATCACTCCGCTTGCAGTATTTCTCACAGCAACTGTCATGGCAGATGGCCTAATATTATATAATTAATATAATATAATATAACAGATTAGATTAGATTAGATTAGATTAGATTAGATTATTGAAAAAATACATGCTGTTCAAATGTTTGTGGTCTTTGAAAGATTTTTAAAAAATTATTTTTTTCAAAAGCTGTTATCACAGTCTTCAGTGTCACATGATCCTTCATAAATCATTGTAATATCATGATTTGGTGGTAAAGAAACATTTCATGTTGAAAGCTGTTGTTCTGCTTAATATTTTTTGAAAACAGTGCTATGTTGTTTTGAACAGGCAGTGAATAGAAATTTCAAAAGGCCAGCAATTATTTTAAATATAAATCCTTTTTAACATAAATGTCTTTACTGTCACTTTTGATTAATTAAATGCATCCTTGCTGAAAAATATATATATATATATATATATATATATATATTTATTTATACCGATATATATATATAACATATATTTAAATCATAGTGTCCCCAGAATTTTGTGTGTGCGTGCGCATGTCCCTAATTTAGATACAAAGTGTAGCAACCAGAGTGTCAGCAGTCAATCATGATGTTCTTTTGCTTTGACATCTCATGTTGTCGCTGCTCACGGATGGACTCTGTGAGCAGAAAAGTGTGCCTCAAAATCCCTGATGGCCTATTAACTGCATCATATCCGCCTCATTCATGATCCGCTCCCACATGCTGCAGGGACGTGTGATGCAGAGGCCCTCTGGCCAATTATGAGGCACATGATCAGTATTATTGTCACAATTACTTCAACTTTCTCTATGTAGAAACTTGTTAACAAGCTCTGTTAAACTGTTGCAGTGCTATGCTGCATAAGAATTCTCCCTTTCCAGTCAACACCATCTCAAAAGTGAGTCCTTGATCAGACGCTCTGTCAAACGTAATAAGAGTGTAGTGTTAAAGAGCTGCTACACAATGACCTTTTCCACCTTGTTTTCCTGTAGTAAATGTTGAGCTGTGCTGTCTATGTCTCATAATGGGAAAGCTCTGGTAATGATGCTCCAGAGAGATGTACTCTTTGCTTGTGTGTGTCTGTGTGTACCGGCACAGTCTGCACAATGTGTTTGTATGGCTGATGTCGCTCCCTGAGGTCTGTATAAGCAGACTTTTGATACTGAATTAATCGCAGGAGCCTTTGAAGTTACCGGCTAGCTGAATCTGATGTGAAGTTTGCAACAAAAAAGAGATGACGTTCCCTAGAGGAAGAGTTTAGGCCTGTACTGTGTGTGTGTGTGTGTGTGTGTGTGTGTGTGTGTCTGCACTCCTGAACATGTTATTAGTGAATGTTACATGGTGATCCATCAATGTCATTTCTGAACAACTTTAATAATTGAAAGAGTGTGTGTGTGTGTGTGTGTGTGTGTGTGTGTGTGCACTTTTTGAAACTTAATTCTGAGATCTTAAAGAGATTCACACAAAACTTAAAATTCTGTCATGATTTACTCGCCCTCATGTCGTTTCAAACCCATGAGACTTTGGTTAATTTTTGAAACACAAATGAAGATAGTTTTAATGAAGCAAAAAAAAAAAAAAGATAAAAGTACCTCGAATCCATACGAATTAAGCAGTTTTATCCAAGTCTTGTGAAGAGACACAATTGCTTTATATGATGATATAAGGTGATCATATCCCTTCACAAGACTTGGACTAAACTACTTAATTTATATGGATTAATTTTTTACGACTTTGGAAGGAGGGAGAGAAACCTCTCAGCTTTCATTAAAAATATCTTCATTTCTTTCAAAGATTAGCCAAAGTCTTATGGGTTTGGATTGACATGAAGGTGAGTGAATGATGACAGAATATTCATTTTTGGGTGAGCTGTCCCTTTAATTTTTTTAATGGTTCACAAATCTCTCTGGACATATTAATATATAAAACAAATAATAGAGTGAGATTCACAAAAAAGGTAATTGTTAAATATTGCTCAAAAAAGTGATGTATACAAAGAAGGCAAAGTAAACAATGTTTCTTGTGTGTTAAAATGACTTTTAAGTGGTTAAGAACTGTTAGCGCTAGTCTTATTATCACAACGAGCAGTTCAGTTTGTTAATTCATCCTGCAACCAATATGAACTGATGACCATGTTGTCATAGGAACCCAGCTATGCTCACATTCAAGCATCTTCTTAAAAGTGTTGTTGGTGCGAAACTAGTAATTACAACAAAATATTAACCATTTAAAAACATTCTTTGATGGCTGGGTTGTTTGATTTCATCAGGTTCTTTAAGCCTGTCAAGGACGGTCTTGATGATCAAATTCAGCTAGGATAAGACAGTCTAAAAATAAAACTGCTTAACTGATGTACCGTTCATGTACAATTATTTCCTTTTGTGGTTTTAAACAGTTAGTGAAATCATTTATTCTTAAGAAAGAACTGTGTGATTGTCAAGTGTAGTTGTCTAATTAAATTATAGCATCTACATGCATAACCAATTCTCTCTCTTTGTCTCTCTCTCTCTCTCTTTTTTAGGACTACGCTAAGAATGAGAAAGCCATTGCAAAAGCCCTGGGGGATTTGAAGGCCAACTTCTATTGTGAACTATGTGACAAGCAGTACCATAAACATCAGGAGTTTGACAACCACATCAACTCATATGACCACGCACATAAACAGGTAAACTTCAACAGCTGGTGGTCGAGCTCATTAGATGGAGAAGCAGAAATGAATGCAGAAATGAAAGGAATAGGTATTTAACTCTTCCCCTACAGTCTACAAAACCATTACTACCGTCAGTAGAGTGTCTCTGAAAATAATATGCATAGAAATTATGGTGTGCTTGGTCAAACACACCGCTCGACTACAGTTTGTAATTGTTAAAGTTATTTTTTCCTCCAAATAGTCTCCAGGTGATTCTTGTGTCTACAGTCTACTTTGTATCTCCCAGCCAATAATGACACGCAAATTATAGTCAGTCATCTAACTGTTAGTGTAACTGTTTATTTATATGCTCAAAACATAAACACTATATTTGGAAAAACATTTGCAAAGTACATCACTAATCTTCCCTCAGGTAGTCTCTTGAGTCGGTTGAGCTGCGTGTGTTCTGGTAACTGATATCATGTCGGGGCAGGTGTTTCACCCGCAAAGAGTTTGTGTTGTGTTTACAAAAAGTAACTAAAAATATTGGCACATTTAATTATTGCAGATCATTCTAAAGTTCTAACAACTTCCAGGAGGACAAATAATGCACCTTTTCTATTATAATCAACATCCTGAGTCAGTCTAACAGGCAAAGCAAGTTCAAATAGACTGCTGTATGGTTTCATGGCCCATTTGCCATCTGCTTAAAATGAACAATTGATACCAGTGATACCAATGCAAGTATTGAGTATGGGGGCTTTAAATGGTGTTTTATGAGTTCTTTTGTCTATTGGGCATTCATGTGATGTGTATGAACAGCAATCACTTTAAAACTCTCTGACACTATCTTTCAAAAGTTTGGGATCAGCAAGTGTTTTTGGTAACACTTTACAATACAGTGGCACTAATATGGCTTAATTCATGCTTAACTGCACAGATAATTATGAGTTAATGTATAACTCATGAAGAACTAAACCATTTCTTAATGATTACTGCATCAGCAACAAATGAACATTCTATATTATTCATAGATTAAGGAATCAACACATTGTTATTATGTAAATGTGTCATAATGTATTAATTCCCTAATAACATATAGTATTAACTAATGGTGTAAATTCATGTGATAATTACCACAATGGTTCGAAGTCATGCATTTCATCTTCCAGTTGTCTGTTTTAATTGATCATTAGCTAATGATTTGCTAAGGTATCATTATGTTATAACTTTACATCATTAGTTAATATAATATGTTATTAGAGAATTCATACATTATGACACATTTAACTAATAACAGTATATTGATTACTTAATCTATGAATAATTTAGAATGTTCATTTGTTGCTGATGCAGTAATCATTAATAAATGGTTTAGTTCTTCATGAGTTATACATTAACTTGTGATTATCTGTGCATTAGTTAAGCATTATTTAATGCATATTAGTGCACCCGTATTGTGTTACCATTTTTTTTTTTTGAAAGAAATTAACACTTTTATTCAGCAAGGACATATTAAATTGATCAAAAGTTACACTAAGAACAGTTATAGTTTTACAAAAGATTTATATTTAAAATAAATGCATTTTTTTTTTTTACTTTGTTGACAAAAACATCACAGTTTCCACATAAATATTAACTGTTTAACATCACAGGAAAACACTAAGCAACATTAATAAATATTTATGGAGAACCAAATGAGCAGATTTTTGAGAAGTATGTGAAACTGAAGACTGATCATACCATCACAGGAATAAATTATTTATTTATTATTTATGTTTCATAGACAAAACAGAATAAATCACATAACGTTGACCAATTTAACAATTTAAAAGTCTGATTGTTAGTAAAAACAATTTCCATAGACTCCTTTTATTTCGTTTACCCCTTTTCTTAGGAATAAGTAATAATTATAATAATAATAGATTTTAAGTCTTGACATCTTGATGCTTGTACTGTATATAATATACATATCAGTCATCAGTTTTGTTTAAAACTGGGGGGGGGGGGGGGGGGGGGGAGCAAAAACAATGAGAAGAGATAAGCCAAAAGTTCTGCTAAGGAAGTTGATGGAGAGATTGATAGGAGGAGTAGATGAAGTAAGGAGGAGAGAGCCGAGAATGTCCTCACTGGTGCCAGGATCTCAGACTGGAATCTGGCGCCCATCTGTGTGGCATCTCAAATTAATCATGTTCCCGAGCATTTCGAGCAGCAGATAACACTGTATGTGCGCTGCTATTATCCTGGGTGCTGTCAGACAAACTGGTCTTCTAACAAAGAACGGCACACAGAGCCATTAAACTCTCTTCATCCTTCAACCTCGCATGTCTTATTCATCATAAGCCTGCTGCTGCATCATTACAGCACAGTCTAAAAATGAAACAAGCTAAAACTATACACTAATGAAACATTTCATACAGTTACATGAAATCCAAGTGTGAAGCAGAGAGAGAGAGATACAGAAAGAGAGGTACGCAACTCATTCTGAAGGACCGCTCAGTGATAGCTACACCAAAGACAGACAGAGAGGGATGGAGGAAAGTAATTACACATGTTGTTGCGATGGATTTCATCTCCGTGCAAACATGGCTCTGATCAAACCACAGATGACTGCACACTTGTTCTCCGTGCAGATGTGTCTGTTCCTGTTAGTCAATGAGTCAGAGATGAATGATGCCAGCTCAGCACGAACATCCGTAATATTCCATAATCAATCATGAGATTTTCAGCCGAGTGTTTTACATCAGTACTTTGTCACAGAGAAATTAGCATGTCATTCTTGTTTCTGTTTAATTAATTGTGACCAAAGGTTTTTTCCCCTAGTGTAATAGGTTGAAATTACTCATCTTTGTGTAAAATGTAATAAATAATGCTATTTTATGCCAGATACCCTAGTAATACATCAATATATCATCAATATGACTTGTAAAATAGATTCATTTGAAAATATGAGCTGTGGCCTAATAATAATTGAGCTTTGGTGCTCATGGAGGAGACACATATATGTGAATATATTTTGATGTAATATATTATGATGTAAGATATATGTTATACTATTACATCACAATATATCCTTATATATTTTAATAGCTCAGTTATTACATCACAGTATATTCATATTTGCTGTATATATCAAATATTAAATACTGTGATACATCTGTGATACAATATATTATGTTTTTCATATGCTTAGGATATTTTGCAAGAGCTGTGTATGTAATCTATGGCAGCGGTTTTCAAATCTATCCTGGAGGCACCCCTGCCCTGCATATTTTTTATGTCTCTTTTTTGTATGTTTTATACTGACCAACTCTGTACAGAACAGCAAAATAATGTTGTTGGTCAGTGAACTGACTTCCCTAATAAGTCAGGAACCTCCCACCAGAGATATTAATTCATTTGAGGGCCCTGCTAAAGCAATGAAAGGTGCTGTTGAACTCTTCCTGCAGGCATTGAGAGGGTTTCATTGGACTGAGTTATGTATAGTCGACTGTTTAAAATATGCATGCTGTGAGGTTGGCAGTTGAGGCAGTTTGGTGTGACCCCAACCCAGCCGCTTCACATATCGCTCTAGAAACATGCAGCCTGGCTGTGCTCCCTGGTCCAGAGGAACAATACTGTATATTTCACAACCCACAGAATCCCCAGTCACTTAGCATTTATGCTCGTGTGTGTGTGTGTGTGTGTATGTATAGTACTGTATGCACTGACGTGCACCAAACACGGTTGAGAGGTTTGATTTAATTAATCTTTAAGAGCCACAAAACCTTTCCTAGAGAGCTATGCAAATCAACCAGCTGTCCTTCAATAAAAAGAAGAGGGAAAGGAAGAGGTGAGGCATGAGACGGAGGTTAACACGAGTGCAACACAGAGAGAACCAGAGAACCAAAGACTGGAGCTAACCCTCATGTTGAGGGGTCTAAAAGAGCCTAAGGCAATTTAATAGCTTGAAAAAACATTGAAGTCTTATAAAATGTTCCATTACTCATGTTTAGGGTGTCTAGTGTGAGAGCCTAGATATAAAACATGAATAAATGCAAGGAACTGTAAATGCTAAGACTCGCTGAGATACTCATATTGAATATTCAGTTGGGTTTATTTCATTTTATTTTTGTTTTTGTGGGAAGTCTAATTGAGGCCTAACAGAAACAACATTACTGGAAACATTACAGTTGCATTCCTAAAATGAGTAGTTTACTTTATTGTAACTATAAAAGAAAATCTATGTGTCTGCTGTCGTTCTAAGGTTCTGGAATTTGAAGCTTCGAATTTCTTCAAAACTTTTGAACAGGGTTTTATCTTGCCAACATTTTGTTTGTATTTACAAACTTTACTTTTCTAATTACAGTTATATGGATTCCTTAGAATTGAAATTCATTCAAATTCACTCTACTTCCTTACATTGAAACTCAAATTTAAGACTTGAATTGTAATTTAAAAGATATTCTCAACTGATTTCTGAATGACGCCAAACCTGTGACCCCAAGCTTAAAAACAAGTCAAATTCAACCTAACATGATGGCTAAAGCTATAATATGAGAAAGGAAAGAAGAGAAAGACAAAAAAGAGAGGTAAATATTAAGGTGAAGTGTCAAGAGGACTTTTTTGAACTGTTCCACTAGAGACTGAGAGCAGAATCTGAAGGGAATCCCCTGCTAGACTCCCATGGCTGAGGTGGATTTCGAGCGATAGAGACCTACAGATATGAGCTTGGAGATAATCCATATTTCATAACCCACAGTCACTGGGGGGTGCCGAGGAAGGATTCAATCTGATCTGAAGGAGTCCAAGCCTAGTCATGTCTGTGTTTCTATAAAAAGCGCAGCAGGCTGCTTAATGTTTAAAAAATAGCTGAGGGACAAGTGAGAGTGTGTGAGTGTAAGGTCCATCCTCAGGGCATTTAGCGGTGTGAGGGTGGGGGTGGCTCTGGGAGTAGAAAAAAGAGAATGTATTTTTAACGCTGCACAAATAGTTCATTTGTCCTTCTGTGAACGATTCCTGAGTGGCTTTGCACTCAGAGAGCGTTTTGAGAAAAAAAAAGAAGGAAAAAGTGGTGGCTGCTTTCTCAGCCGAAAGCGGTGAGTCAGCAGCCTGAAATGAATGAATGGATAACAGTTATAAAGGGACAAGGGGATAAACTCAGACAAATAATTGCACGAAACTTCATTTGCAGCAGATGGAGGAATTTGTATGATTCCTCATGAACTTTTAAAAGCCTGAGGGTATTGAGAGCTGTTCTGTTATGTAAACAGCCACTTTAGATGTTCCAGTCATTACTCGAAACCGCATTGCAAGTATCTGATAAGACAATAATAGAATCTTTGCTAGGGGCTCTCTGCATCTACCAGCAAGTCAATATCCACTTTTGCTAGAAAAACTGCATAGAAATGTACAGCGCTTATATAACCAATGTGTTGCATACTAGATATACTAACTTCACAATATCTCTCTTTCTTTAACATATACGCACACCGGGGTAACTAATGTAAATCACTACATGACATACCAGAAACACTAGAAAAATTACAGACATAAAATTATCTAAGCAATTATATAACGCAATAGAAAGTGTAAAAGAAATATAAAAATAAACCATTTTTATTGATTCTTTTGTTGTTGATATTATTATTATTCTCATTATTATTACTATTATTATTAGCATATATTATCAGGTCAAAAGTTTGGAATATAAAGATTTTTTAATGTTTTTGAAAGTCTCTTATGTTCACCAAGGTGGCATTCATTTAATGAAAAATCTAGTAAAACAGTAATACTGTGAAATATTATTACAAAATATTCAAAATAACTGTATTTTAATATATTTTCAAATGATTTTTTATTCCTGTGATGGCAAAGCTGAATTTTCAGCAGCCATTACTCCAGTGTCACATGATCCAATTCAGAAATCATTCTAACATGATGATGTGCTGCTCAATTATTATCAATTGTTATTGGTGCTCAATTACTAATAGTGGTTCTTATCGTTATCAATGTGGAAAATGTTTTTTTGCTGCTTAATATTTTGTAGAAAACTTTGATACTTTTTCAGTATTCTTTAATTTTTTTAAATAAATGTTTTTTTTTTTTTAAATAGAAACATAAATTACTGTCCGTTTTAAACAATTGTGAATGTGACCTTGCTGAATAAAAAAAAAAAAAAAAAAAAATGCAAACCCAAACTTTTGAATAGTAGCAAATAGTAGGTTCCTCAAATATATTAAGCAGCTCAACTGATTTCAATATTGATAATAATAAATGTTTCTTGAGCAGAATCATCATATTAGAATGATTACTTGAGAGACCCATAGCACAAAAAACATTGAGTAACAGATATTGCAAACAAAATGTGTTCCAACACTCCCCAGTCTCCCCCTACTGAAAAAAAAAACCCATCAGCCTGTGTGATTGTGTGTACAGCAGGAGAAACAGCTTCTGTATGGATGAAAGCTTCCCCGAAAGCTCCTTACCGCACCTTCCTGCAATATCCGCTTCCAAATCTCCTCTCCTCCCTCTCATGCACTCACATCCTCTCAGCTTCAAAGGGTCTCCTTTCCTGATCCTCTCAGGCACCTTACGCACGGACTCATTACAGCATTCAAACATATACGGAACACACAAATGTTACAGATCACATAACCTGACAGCCTGTCATCTTAGGAGCTGCTGAAGAGGGTCTAAAGGAGTTTTAGCAGACAGCTTTTGCCTGCGGCCCAATGCTAACACTCAACACATGAGCCCCATATGCGGTGTGCATCAGACGGCGCAGGATATTGGAAGTGTCTTTAGTGGATTATCTGCCTGTGAACATGCAGATTGGGTTGAGGATAATCCACACGTTGATGTTTTCCTCCTGGGGTGAATGAGAGTGACAGTTTATAATCAACGTTAAGTAGAAACACCAGCCTCCGAATCTCGGCCGAGGATTACATAGTTCCTTCGCTCGCGGCTGTTAGGAAGAGGTTTGCGGAAGGTACATTGTTTCAGCCGGTAGTCTGTAATCTTTAGTTTGAATTCCAAATGGCTAGATAGGTGCTTCTCATGCGTGGGGTTTTATCATATTTCCAGGAGTTTTATTAAATGTCCTCCTGAGCAAAATGCTCCCACTCGGCACGAAACTGTCCATGGAGATGGTTTGCGCAGAGAGAAGGGAGAAAGAGAGGGAGTTTTTCATTTTCTTTTCAAGTAAATGCCTGAGGCTTATCACTGCCTCTCTGCACCAACTGCAGTTGGTCACAGAATCAGCGGTGATGAGATTAGGCTGAGTGTGATTGGCGCAGACTCCCAGCAGAGAGTGTTTGCACTGAAGGTGGCGTAATATAGGTGGTAGGATTTTCATCAGGCAGCCATGGATTTGGAAATAAGGAAACGTGCTGAATCGATGCCACACAGCAGAGCAGAGGTAATGCACAGCCATTAGTAATCTTTAATAGGCAAAGTGGCATGTTATCTGTCTTTGTTACATGGTTAAATAAATAGAACACTTTACTAACACACACTGAATGCTGAGTAAAACTTTTCTATAGCAGAAACAGCACTACTAGGTGCAGGTCAATGTGATTTACACAAGCAGGACAAGTTCCTGGATAAGCTTTCTTTGTTGTTCCTGGAACAATATTGGAACTTGTCCTGCTTGTGTAAATTACATGAAGATATCCAGACAGGAATACTAAAAATCAGCCATTTAGAATGCTGTATTAATAATGGATTTTTCATTTAAATATATGTACTACAATTAAAAAAATTGTGGTCAATAAGATTTTTCTTTTCTTTTTTTTTTTTTTTTAAAGAAATCAGTACTTTTATTCACTGAGTATGCACTAAACTGATGATGGCAGTAAAGTGACAGTAAAGACTTTAGCATTGTTTCAAAAATTAGATTTAAAATAAATGCTGTTCTTTACAATTTCCACAAAAATACTAAACAGCACAACTTTTTTCACATTGCTATGCTAATAATAAGAAATGTTTTTTGCATACCAAATCAGCATATTAGAATGATTTCTGAACAATCTTGTAACACTGAAAACTGGAGTAATGGTTTCTGAAAATTCAGCTTCAGAAATAAATTACATTTTAAAATATTTTAAAATAGGAAACAGTTATTTTAGTTTATAGTATTTCATTATATGTTTCTGATCAAATAAATGCAGCATTTTTATTTTTATATAAAATCACTTTTATAATGGAATGTTTTGCCATTAATAATGTGACTGTGCATCATACAGTCATTACTAAGGCTGCTTGTTGATTAAAATCAATTACATGATATGCTGATTAATTCATAAAAGTTCATCATAATTAATCATAAATATCAATATTTGCTGTGAAAAGCTCCCAATTAGGATAATAGATTAATAAGATAATAGATTGGATTGCTATGGCATTGAATAGCCATTATGTAAAGTGGCTTTAGTAGTCATTGTATTGTTTGCATTGTCCATTCACACATAACCTGTTTCTACAGTCTGTCTGCTCTCATTATTAATAGTACAGATGTTTTTTGGCTTGTTTTGTGGCATAAGTATTTTAAGAAAACTCTAAAGCAGTAAAACTTTTCAGAATGAGTCTCTAACCACAAGAACACATTCATCACTCTCTCTATCAATGATTCTGTTTCCAGTTGACAGCCCTAGGAGAATAAGCCGTACACTGTGTCTCTCTTGGTCTCTCCGTCTTCCCCAGGAGGAGTAGGAGGAGGAGGAGGATAGTGTTAGCAAACTGACCCTGCTCAATGACAAAGACAAAGTAAAGAAGTTGTTTCGTGGGCTGCAGGAAGATCGAGAGAAGGGGACTGCCTGTTCCACAGTGCAGTGCACTATATGGGATGAGTGGGAGAACGAGGAAGCGGTGCGCTGCTCTCTCTGTAGACTGCCAGGATGAGTAGGCTCTTATTGTCTTCTGCCCTTGTCAAACGCCTGGAGCTCTCCAGGGTCTCCGCAGCCCAGCTGAGGCTCTATTCATCTCCACCTGCCACATCTCGATAAAGGTACAAGAGAGCACAGTGTTAAAAAAAGAAACCGAGTTAGAAAGGGAGAGGGGGAGATATGACTCATTTTGAAAGCATCAGAGGACCAGCTATACCTGAGGGGAAGAACAGACAGATGGAACGGTGTTAGACAACTCGCACACATATACGCAGACGCACACAGACACAGGTGCGCAGTCTATTCTGTTTCAATGCTTCATTATGCAGAGAATATTCTCTCTGTTTCTTAACGCCGCTTGATGCTTTTCCTCGTCTGTGTCTGTGTGTGTGTAAAGGAGAGACAGGCAGTCCCACCTGTTTGTTGTGTCAGGTTTTAGACTGGGAGGCAGGCTGACTAATATTGCTCACCTGTGCTCAGTGGCTCAGGAGGTCCAGAGAGGCCTGTCACAATACGGCAGATTAAACCAGAGAAACTGGAGCATACAGAAGGACCTCACACACACACACACATACTCTCACAGTCGTATGCATACGCTGGTGTTTTTCTGTTAGCTCGATGAACAGGGCGACTTGTAGAAGAAAGGGTATTGTGAATGGTGAATGGCATGAATGAAAATGTTCAGGGTTACAATTTTGAATTTTATTTAGAATTTTTGCAGATACTGATAATTTTGCCGATACTAATTTTGATGTTAACAGAATAGTTTAGAAAATAAATTAAATTGGCTGACAATTGACTCACCCTCAGGACATCCAAGATGTAGATGAGTTTGATTCTCCATAGGAACAGATTTGGAGAAATTTAGCATTGCATAACTTCAGTGAATGGGTGCCGTCAGTTCAAACAGTTGATAAAAACATCTCAATAATCCACAACTCCATTCTATCACTTAACATCTTGTGAAGCAAAAAGCTGCATGTTTGTAATAACAGTTCCATAATTAAGACGTCTTATGAAATGTTTGTGTTTTCAAAAAATGTTGTTTTTATATGTGCATCTGTTTCAAAATATATATTATCACACTATAGTTATATTTTGCTGTATAGTCAACATAAAAATGTTTTATATATTGCATAACCATTTAGAATTGCCTAATTTTGGCTAATTCTGTAAATTAAATACTCCACAAGTTATGTCATTTGATTATTTTATTTTATTTATTGGAACTTGATTAATGCAAACCAAAAATGATAAACGAATATGTATGGTTTCAGTACTTAAAGCAGTAGTAAATTATAAATCTAATTGCATGAGCCACATTAGAAGACACTGAAAAATGGCCAAAATATGAATACCCATGACAGTGTGAACGCACATCAACTGAATTCTGAATTAATACGGCAAGTTGCGATGTTGTTTGGCAGCTGTAAACAACCAACAGCTACAATGTGTTAACACCAGCCGCGAGCCGCATGGTTTCAAAACTAATCATTATAATCAACAAAGCCACCTCAACTGAACTGAAATGTAAACAGAAGTTTTCTGCTTGGTGATTATTAAAATCATACTGCAGATATTCTGCAGTAGAAAAGATGTAACAGAATATCTCACTGTTGAAATGAAAACATACCACCCAAGTATGCAAACAATGGATTTAACCATCCCTTTTGTTGAAAGATCTGCATTGGAGTTACATGACTGAACAAGGCAGCTATGATTGGCATTGAAGCCTGTAAAGATGACAGCTGTCTGCATGACCCAAACTGAAGGGAGCAGATGAACCGCAATGACTTTTCAAATTCACACACAAAAAAGTAGCAGACAGAAATCCAGTTCTTTGTAGGCCTGTTCCTGGTGAAATGTTACAAGGTGACACCTACATGTCTGGGCTCTGCGAGGTGGACAGAGATGTTTCAGCCAATTAGGGAACAGCCTGCTCATGTCCCAGTGCTAAAATGGCAAATCCGCTAATATCTACAGTGAGCCCGAGTTCACAGTCAGTGTCAGCTGTCAGACCAGATTTCACACTACCATTGCACCTGTGTTTGTGTATGAATCATTGGTTAGTGTTATGAGCGATGTGTGTGTTAAATGTGTTTGTAATGTGATAGAATGCTGCTCGATACTCGGGTCATTTGTTGTTTTTGTACAGCATTACTCATTTCTTTGGCAAAGTGAAGTGTGGGACAGTGTGATCATGACTCAACTCTGTTTTTCATGAGAGTGTATTTGTTCAAGGTTGTGATATAATGTGGAAGTTGACAGAAACTCTAGACAGGACAGTATATTAACTCGGTATCTACCTGCTCTGGAGATTTGTTCCTTAATATAAGAGTGAGTAGAAGAGACAGACAAATAGATAGACAAAGGGGGGTGTTTTAGCAGCCGATTCACTAAAGAAGTAATGAAAACAGTTCCAAAAATGGCAACAAAATCTCTGCCAAAGTGCATTGTCATTGCGCTAGTCCATATTTTGCAGGTCATATTTTACTAGAATCCTTCACCACAAACATTTTCTGTACATTATGTACATTACACTTACATGTAAAGTGTGTTTGTGTGGAAAAATCTGACAGTTACTTAATTGAAATGCTTTTTCAGTGCATTTGAATGCAATTGGTTAGTGAGTAAGATGCAGTTTTTTTCCACTAAAATACTGTGTGCAGAAGTGGTACAAGTGAGTTTGTCCCAGTGAGAAGTGGAGAAAAGAAGGGGGACACATGGTTAACAGAGCATGTTTTTCCCTCCTCTTTATTTCTTTGTTTGTTCAGTCGCTCGTTTGGTGAGATCCCACCAGGCCAGCACCAATAAACACGTCCAGTTTTAGCTTTTTTACAGAGGGTTAACCATGAAAAAGAGAACTAATGAAAACCTTATGCTGTGTGCAGTTCACAGAATTTTATTGTCTTTAAAATGCCTTGCACATCGGCCGTAGTTTCCACTATAGTGCCTTTATATCTCTGATATAGGCTCTTTACCCTGCACCCTACTGATGTGATTCCTTTAAGGTCTATTAACATTAGGATTTTTAGTAGCAACATAAAACCCCAAAGTCTGTTATCTCAACTGGTGAATCTCAGCGTGTTTGAGATGCAGGGCCCTACATTATATGAGATGCAAAATGCTGCATTACGCTTGAATTAAGATTCAGAATAGCTACTCCTGCTAAAGGCTGATAAAAGTATTCTAATAGACTTTTTTCACATTGTAGTGAAAAGACATTTTCATCAATAATATGCTAAAGGGTCTATCCTTGCACATCACATGCAGACAAACCTTTCTTTCACATTGATTAATCCGTCAGTGTTTGATCATTAGCACACAACAGAATTGATTTAATGGACTTGAGGTCGGAGGTCAATTAGAGCATCTCATCACCTCCAATTCTCATTAATCTCAACACAACTCAGGGTTAAAGTATGTGTGTATGTGTGTGTGTGTGTGTGTGTGTGTGTGTGTGTGATTTGCAGTCTATGCCCAACTGTAGTACTTTATACTGTAGCATTTTACAAAAATTAGATTTTAAAAATCTGAGGATCCTTTTGCATCTTTAAATAAAATGTTTTTGATTCATGCCCAATCAGTATGATCAGAGGACATGAGTTCTTTTTGACAGTTTAAAATATATTTTCCTTTGGATGGTTCAAATATTCTTTTGTTCTTCCTTATCTCTCAATTATTCATGAGACAGATGTTTCATTGAAATTTCAAATTATCTTCTGAAGGGCGAAATCTAAGGCATCATGAATATGAGAATATCCAGAGCTAATTATGAGTAGAGCGTTTAGACATGCTCATCAACATTAGCAGCAATACTTTAATGTGCCTGATCAATCATATCAGTCATGGAATAGATTTATACTATAAACATCTCATTCTGTCAAAGACATCATAATGTTTCCAGGCTGTAAAAAGATCGATAGAGAGAGAGAGAGAGCAGTGCTTTCTGGAGTAACACTTAATTAGAAAAATAGGCTGACCTAGTGTTTTTAAAAAGCCTATTTCTATGAGACATGCATTAGTGGAAAATAAATCCAAGATGGCATATTTCTTATATTTCATTCAGTACTGAAAAGTAAAGATAACAATAGTACAGCATGTAATTCAAATAGTATTTTTTTACGTGAGTGATATATTTGCATGTCCAATGCATTATTCTTCTTGGAGTGTTGCATTGTTAACTTATGCTAACTTCATATACTATTGAAATCAGTTGACTCTGGATCAATTCAAATTCCCAGTGTGAAGTACTTTTGGTGTGGTACACAGAATTGCTAACTAAGCTATATAGTGCTTTCCGAATCAGTCACTTAGAAACTTCCATAACTGGTGGATGCTATAGGAGCCGTTCACACAGAACGCATTTATGCATTCCACTTCACAGGTTTTCCATAGTTTTTTATGTAAGCACATGCTCAATGGATGTCTTTGACCATCGCATTAGCATCTTACCACTTTTTTAGTGCAGCACTCAAGTTAGTATAAGTGCAATTTTTTTTTTTAAATCAGATTTTTTTCCCCCATTCCTCTGACCTTTGTCTCATATTTTTAAATGCAACAACGTGCTTCTTATGTAGCAATTAGGCAGCAAGGCAAGGTTTTGTTAGATATCTAAGGCATTATTAGTGTTTTTACAATAAAACCACCCACATTCTGCCTTTGTGTTGACAGGTCAGAATCTGAAGACAAGGAAAATCTTCTCTTATTCTCTCTGTGTGTCGTTTAATTTCTTATTTCCAGTATTGTATGTATATATTAATTTGTTATGCTGCTGCAAAATGAGAAGAATAAAGTTAAGAAGTTCTCTTCATGGTACTGAATAGAGAAACTATTTACTAATAATGAATCACATCAGCAATCAGTTTACGAATGAAGAGAAATTGATTGAATTAACAAAGAGGTTGGAAGTCACATTTCTGTTTATCTGAAATTTGTATGTTTCTTTACTGAAGTGTGAGTTTGCTCGTCCACTGTATCAATGTTCTTTTTTTTTTTTGGAAGGTAGAGTATACCCTGACATTTTTGTGTTTCCACTGGTGTGTGTATACTCTGAAAATTTTCTGTGCAGCTCCCTTGAAGCAGGCATCATTAGTGTGTTTTGCTGTGTAAAGTCAGCGGGCTCTGTTGGGAGTTAGCTTGCTAACTTCTCACAGATACAGTGTTTTTTCCTGTCAGTGCTTGTCACCATGCAGCAGAGGGGAACTGTTCTCCTCTTGGCACTCCCTTCACGCTCACCAACAAAATCTTGGTATGGTGTGTGAACGCATGTGATCATAAAAATAAAAGCATTTCGGAAAGACTAAGGTGCTTTGAGTTTGTGACACACAGCACTGACAGCTCATTCCACATTTTGGCTAATACCAATTAAAGACAACTGTGTGTTTTTCCTTTCTTTTATGTGTACAGTAAGTGTTTTTATTACCTGATTAAATTAAACACCTATGTACTGGCAGTATGAGGGGAATATAGTGGTCCTGAAGAAGGGAAGGAGGGGATGCAGTGAGTTACATTTTCATTGCCTCTCACAAGTCAAGGCAAATATGGTTTTCCCTTTTATTTCCCTACTGAGTGAATTCAAAAGTGTTTGGCTGTGTTCGTGTGACTTTTCATTCATGTCTGCTGAACAAATTCAGGCACCACTGACACTTTTATTGTTTTGTGATTGTATTTTGGCTTTGCTGATTTTCTGTTTACTTTGTTTCGATTTTTTCTTCTCTGCCCTAAAGGGATGAAGTGATAAATAGACAGGCATCCATCGGTGTGGTCTGTGCCATTTCAAAGGAGTCTTTTATGTGGGAAATTGACGGACTGTACAGTCTCTATTAACAGAAGTGTTAGAAAGAGACGTTTTTGTTTCTCTTTCAAATCAAAGGTGTCGTAAGGCTATTTAGGATTGTTCTGCTCCAGTTTGAACCCTCGGTTAGACCTAGATTGATGTTTCTTTTCCCCCTGACTTTCCTTCTTTAGGGCCTTTATCCAAGCCAAACAAATGTTGTTTTCATGGAAACCTTTTCCTGGAAAGGTTTCCAGACTTTCTCATCTCTTTATGCCTGTTTTGTCTGACAGAGGCTGAAAGAGTTGAAGCAGAGAGAATTTGCAAGGAATGTCTCCTCCAAGTCCTGGAAGGATGAGAAAAAGCAGAAAAGAGCTCTGAAACGACTGCACCAGCTTGCACAGATTAAACAGCAAAGAGACAGGTAAAACATGATATACTTACAATATAAATTTGATATAATGCATGCATGCACCACATATTAGACTTAAAGAGAAATGAGATCTTTCAGCTCTGCCTAATAACAACACTGTCTTCTGTTCTTGCCAACAGTGATGACAGGAAAGGTCCAAAGTTAAGGTCTACAAGCAAGGATAAGGATCAAGTTAAAATCCCCTCGGCTGGCAGTAGCAAGTTTGACACAAAACCAACAGCATCCTCGGTCCAAGACTCAACTCCCATTTCCTCAAATGTCTCTTTGAAGGGCTTGTCCTCCACTCGTATACCCACACATCAGCAGCTATGTCATGAAAAACACCCCTTACAGACAAAATCCTCTGCTGGACACCGGAGCCCCAGGGCAGGGGTCTCGTTCTGTTTCTCCAGGCGAGCTCAAATGAAGCTTGACTCCTGTGCATCTGTGTTCAGTGATGGACTTGAAGAGACCAGTGACTATCAAGAGCTCCAGCGCCATAGGCACAGACTCGCCCTAGAGGCCCTCTGGTCCTGCTCGAGCTCACCCAGAACCCCAAGTAATGATGACCATGATCTATCCCATGATCCACCGACTCTGGGATGGGTGGATGGAGACTCTCAAACACCACAAATGGAAGCACAAGCAGAACATGTGGAAAGCCCTAAAATTCAGGCAAACTACAGCACAAGTGAGCCAGAGAGGCTGGGGTGTCCTGACACACAAAGTCCTGGAGCAGACTGGAAGCCAGCTGGTTCAGAGGACAGATTGCTTGATGGGGGTCAGAGGCCCAGGGCAGAGGGGGCTTATGGGGGATCAGAGGAGAGAGAATGCCTCAAGTGCCCCGGCCCTACTGTTTACACAGATGGACAGGGCGCCATGGCCCAAGGCCAACCTCAAATACACAAAGGCTCACACCACCATACACAGAAAAGCAGCGAACGGGGTATTATGCAAAATGAGAAGGACTGTATATCAGAAAAACAGACAGAGGAGTATAAAATACACAAAGTGTGTAAGGATGAAAATACAGGTTCTTTCCTTAATGTAGTCAGCAAGGATGGAAGTGTGACAAAATGGCCCTTTGAGATGGTGCAGTACACGTCCAACGAGCCACACGTATCTTATAGCTGTAACCCTCTATACTACTATTTCAAACACAAGGAGGGCAAAGTCAAAAGCACAAAGGCTGAGGAGACAGATCTTGGTGTTGTCAACAAGCTCGTAGGCCAGAATAACAGAGCTGGGCCACAAACACAGGATGTTCCTGGAGTTAAATTAGGCATTTTAAAACCAAAGAGACCCAAACACAGGAGAAAGGGAAAAAAACATAGGCGTAAATTAGATGCTGTCAGGATCCGGCAACCAGGCTGTGCATTCAAAACCTGCTCGCAGACAGAAGCTAGAGGACACTTTGAATTCCAAAGCACTCCAACCGACACGTCACAAAACAAGCAAGCATGCACTGAGAGGAGGCACAAGCTGGGGAAGAGGAAAAGATCAGTGAGAGATGAGACTTCAAATGAAAGTGACACCCCAGAGCACAGCCTCAAAAGCATTGTTGTAAGCTCACTTTCTGCCCCGGCACGTAAAAGGAAGAAATGTCAAAAGATGAGGGGCCTTGTGTCTGCGCTGCGCTTGGTAAGGCGAAGGCCTTTGCCATATTCTTTTCACAACACGACAGGAAGAGAGGATAATTATCGCTGGTATGACGACACCTACGACTCAAAGAGGGATGCTGCCTCAACTCCCACCAGTGACAAATCTGGGTCATGGAGTGGCCTGTCAGACTTAAACTCAGATGGTGAATGGCCTGTGTACCACACGGGGAGATGCTCCACCTCACCAAGATCAAACTATCTGTACCCTTTGAGAAAGGAGTACAGTCAGTCCAGGTCTTGCATTAGAAGTTCCTCTTACAATGATCCTCACTACAGTTATAGTCCATGCAGAGATTTTGAACATACGGGAGAAAGCTGGGATTACACAGACTCTTATGTCTACAATAAACGAAAGTACTCAACAGTTTGTAACAGCCCAGATCAGCATGAGAGGTACAGCATCAGAAGGCACAAAAGGTTTGAGGAGTATAAATATAGAGAGCACAGAATTCAACATACAGGAAGGCAGTTGATTTATAGAGTCTATGACAGTCCTGAACCTCAAGAGGATGTCAGGGACTGGTGGTACGAAAGACTTAGCCCTGTAGGTAGGAGGCACCAGGAGAGAGAAGAACTTCCTTGGTCAAGTCCTGAAAGAAATGAAGACAGGTGGTATAACAAGCCAGTGTCCATTCTCAGCCCCAGTTCCTCTAGTAGCACTAGCATCTCTGATCTTAGTGGGGACTGGTTGTCTAATTCCCATATTAGGCCATCTCCTACTGGACAGAGCCAGAAACATTGCAGTCATTCTGGATGGCCATCTGAGAGATTGATCAAGACCAAATCCTCCCATTCTCTTCTAAGAAAGAGGAGTCATTCACCCCCATTAGCTACAAGTAACCATGCAGCTCAGCCTACATCCTTACAATCGGGTGTTGGGGTAGATGATGTTAAAGACAAATCTAACCCAATGCCTACAGACCAGTTGGTTGAGAAGGATCCTAAAGTAAAGAGAGCAAATGTCGCTCTCTTGTTTCCACTAATTGGTAAATTACCCTCTATTAAGAAAGGGGCAAGAAAAATAAAGATTAATAAAGATGCAAGTGCCAGTATTAATAACCAGGTTCAAACATGTTCGACTGTTCCATCAAATCCACAAGTTATACCTCAAGTTGACAATAATACTCCAGAACACTTACAACAGACAGATGGGCAAAATCCCAGTACATCCCAAGCTTGTCTTGAAATTGCCAAGGGAGATAGATCAACAGAAACCTGCGCTGCTTTAGCTCTGAATCCAGACAAGACTTTGTCACAAAAACTCAACATCAGAAACCAAGAGGACAATGCAGAAATTGCAGGGATTCATTATCCAAAATGTACCACCCCTCCCCTTTCAGAGCAACCAATCACCTTCACCGATGATGAGATTGAGAAGTACAGATTGCTTCAACTCCAGGCCCAGCAGCACATGCAGCAGCAGCATCTTCACGAGCAAGCATCTGCGGACATGACCCATTTACCAGTACCAACTCCAGAGCCACCCAACCAGACTACACTTTCAGCCTGTCTGCCATACAGCATACTCCAGCCCTCTTCTCCACACTCTTCTATTGCTCCACACCCTTCCCCTGTTGCCCTGCTGCCTCCCCTTCATCCCTCTCTTTCTCAGGCCCATTTTGCCCCTCCAATTCCTGCTGCCTTTTTTCCAGCACCACCTGCTACTGTGTTGGCAGCTCAACCCCTCCACCTGATCCCAGCCTCATCCCTCCACCCAGTTCACCCTCATCATCATTTTCCGGGGTTGACTCTCCACCCCCTGCCTCCCGCTTCTCTGCTCCCCACGATGCTCAGTCCAATGCCCATGGCTGCCGCCGCCGCTGCTGCTGCTGTTGCTGCTGCCAGCACTCTGCAGATCCACCCCCTACTACACCCTCTGTTCCACAGCCAAGACCTTCAACGCCACCCTGGACCAACCAGCTAGCTCTGGTCAGAACGAGAGGGGAAAGGATAAAAGTACAGAATATAGTTTTGACTTTAAATGTTCTACAAGATCCCTCCAGGTGTGCTGTGAACTTTCTGATCTTTAGGTTCTACTTTCAGCCAAAGTTCCTGTTGAGTAGCAATTTTTTGTTTTGTTTCATCTCTGTGTGTTGCAGTGTCGACTCAAAGATAATGGGAATTTTACTTTGTTGTTTACTGTTCCATTCTTCATACAGCCTTCATCTCCCCGCATTAACACACAGATGAACCTCTCCTGCCTCAGCGCACTGATTTATCAGCAGTTGAGCCCAATCAGCAGTTGGCTGAAATTAAGCATAACCTGAAGTCAAATTAGAATGTTAATGCCTTTTTCAATTAGTAATAAGTATAATTAGCATTTTTTTTTTTTTTTACAGTTATGCTACCTAGCAAGTATTTAAAGGGTTTTATTTATGAAGAACTGGGGGAGATATCCTTGAGCAACCGTAAAACTGACTAAGCAAAAATGTACATGGAAATTCAGAATAAAATTCAGAAAAATGTTTTTCATTAAAATGTTCTTTTTAGAATATGCAAATTTACATGATTATTTGGTGCAGAAATACAGCATGTGATTGAGCTATTGTATCTCTTAATGGATTTAGCAGTGTTCACCACTTTGGTTAAAATGTTAAAATAACATTTTTAATTCTTTTTTTTTTTTTTTTTCTGTGTTGTTTAGTAGGGTAGAGTAAGTTTGTACTTGCTCAGCTATAGTGTGGACATGCAATAATGTTTTTTCAATATATTTAAAGTGTAAAATCTTGAACTGTATTTATGTATTCATACTTTGTAATGTAAGTAATAATGAATAACATGCACTTAATTGTTCATACATGTTCAAGATACATGTTTTTATTCACTCTTATTTTGGTAGAGCCAGACATACTTTCATCTGTAAGATAATGTCATGGGAATAATAATAAATTAAATGTCATTCTGAGAAATGACAGTTTTGTCATTACTAATGTCTTTGAGGTCTAGAATTTAACTTGAGGCTTTTAAGGTTCAGGACCTTTAGGCTTTGAAAGACAGGGAGTAGTGATTGGCATTTTGCCTGGAGGAGGATTGTGGCTGAATTGGCATTTACCCACCTCTAAAAACCCTCCAGAAAATGGCGTAATACATGTCAAATTCGGTGAATGTTAACACACCTTCATTTCAAATGAGCAGTGCTTCACTTCTCAGATCTAAGGGACTGGGAGTTTGTGTTAATGATGCTTCTCATTGCCAGCAGTGGCCCAATAACACAACTGCGCATTTGCACTAATTAACTCTCTCCGGTACGAGTTGTCTGCTCTGGCAAGCAAGAGCTCTACTCTGCAGTTGCTCACTGGCACTAAACGGATTGGTGATTCATATCTCCAAACTCAAACTGTGCTGGGCCTGTCCTTTAATAAACACAGAGTAATGAAGGCAAAGTTGTGTCCTGCTGGACAGGTGCCATGATTGCAAATCCAGTGGTAAATTTTCTTTGTAAAAATATTCTAAGAAGCTGACAAAGTGAGTTGTTTAGCATTCAGTAACATTTCAGTGAGTGGAATGGGTTTCTCTTTTGAGTGCACTTCATGTTGGAAATGCTAAGTGATAACAAAAGGTTGCAGTGATGGTCTAGGGTTGATTATAGGACACAAAGTGTCCTACACAATACATAGAATTGCAACCTTCATTACTCTAGCAAGCACTTTTGGTTGTTTCTTAGGCTGCTGGAAAATACAAACATGGAAGTAAAAAGAACATACAGGACAGATCGATGGATTTGTCACAGTTTGACTGCTGCCTCTCTGACTGACTCTGGTTTGTGCCTTACTGGATCAGAGGTGAGTTGACAGCCTCCTAATGATTTTGAGAGACTCAATTGATTAATTTTTTTTTTTTTTTTTTTTTTTTTCTTGTTCTCAACGAGGATCCATGCAGATATCCGGTAAGCCAGGCTACCTTTAGGAAAAGCCATAAGGGGAAGCAGTTTGTGGAATGGTTGCCCTCCCATGCCCCAAATACAGCCTCTCCGCTGGCAGACCTGCTGCCGCATGCTCATACTCCACAGGACAGTAGATCAAACAGACTGTATGAAATAGAGAGCGAGGATAATTAGCAGATGTTACACAATAAACTCACTCTTCAGCTGCCCGCTCTACGCAACCAACCAAACTTACTGATGAATACAGAATTTTCACGCTCAAAAAGAAATAAAGCTGATGAACGGGGAGTGGTTAAACATGAAAGATGAAGAGAAGATGAGATGTACTACTGATCAGAAAGGTTGTGAAAAACAAGAGGAATCAAAATAGTTACAAGCTTCAAGCATTTACTTCGAGGTGGAGTGTGTTTGATGTAAGACACATCGTATTTCAGTTCTTCTGATATGACCATAGAAATCCATATTCCATATCACTAAGCCTCGAAGCCAAATATAATCACAGAAGGGTTATGTAATGTAAAACTTTGTGCTTTTTCTGAAGCACAACTTTCCCCTCATTATTAATTTCTTCTCCAGTAACTATGAGGCATACAGTAAGACAGAAGAACACTTCATGCCCCTCGTAGTCTAGTGCCCTGCCAGCCCCTTATTTAATATGCCACTGAAGTAGGGAGCCACTGTTTGCTGCTCAGCGCCTGTGGGGGCCACTCAGAGTCTGTTTAGCATGTATCAAAGCTGTAGGACATCATCATCTCCACGGCTAAATGCTCAGTATGGTGTAGACAGTGTACATCTTCCTTGCCCATTCTTCCATTCTTAGCTTGCACCCTCCGGTGATAGTGTCTCACTGACACCACCCACCACAATCATTGAGAAATATCATCTATTCAAAATATCATCATCCCCCTTATCACTGTGAATTATTTTTCAGTTATTCATATGATTCATTGATTTCATTTTTTGTTATGTATATAATGTCTACACATTTCTTATCATGTCCAGGGAGAGCAGACAGAAAGATGACCAAGCAAATGAACTCCCTGCAGTTTTTAGAGGGGTAACAAGCAAATTGTTTTCTCTGCTGTAATAGCTCACAATGTAATTGCGCACTGAGGGTGGGAATGAATTCACTAAGAACATGCTGATAGCGCTGTGTTTTTTTGGCACGTGCTGTCTGTAATGTTTGGTTATGAGTGCTACGCTTTAGAGGATGCAGACTGCAATCTGACAACCAAATGTATTTCAGCACATTTAGCACCTGGTTATTAGCACCTGGTAGTGCTGTTCAGTCATTATGTCATTTTTTGGCTAATATTCATCAAGTTCTTTTGATGAATTTCATGTTTTTAAAATTGCAGTTTTTTTTTTTTTTTATTTAAGAGTAAAATAAAGTCTTTGTAGACTTTCACACATAAACTATGCACAACTTAAAAAAAAAAAAAAAAAAATCTGTCAAATGCAGCATTAGGAAGTACGATTGTTTTCAGTGAATCAGATTGTCCTAAACAGAATTCTAAAATTTTATAGTAAGATTTTATTCATTCTAGTGAATTGGTTCCTGAGGTTTTGTGCGTGTGTGTGTGTGAGTGTGTGTACTTGTTTGTGCGACATTGTGGGGACCGGCCTGCACTCCCCACGAGGGAAAAAAAATGATTAAAAATAGTAAATGATGTTTATCTGAAATTGTAACAGTGAAAACAGGTTTTATTGTAAGGGGTAGGTTTAGGGTTAGGGTAGGATTAGGGGATAAAAAATATTGTTTGGTCAGTATAAAAGTAATAGAAGTCAATGGAAAGTCCCCACAATTCACAGAAACAAACGTGTGTGTGCGTTTAGAATAGCAGGAAAATAAAGTGTGTCAAGACATAAATTAGACACAACTTCCAAAAATTCTTACTTATATGTAGTGTTAGAAAGTCCTAAACAGACCTCTATCTGATAAGTACAGTTGTAAAAATGTCATTACTAAATTGTTCATACTAATGAATCGGTTCCTACAGATGAACAGACCAAAGAGTCTCTAAATAGCATTTTAAGTCTTTTGTTGTAGACAAACATTTATTTCATCACTACGTAATCAATACAGTTATATAATTTTTAGTGTATTCTAGTTTTTAAATGCATTGTGTAAATTTAATATCTGACGTTTGATGTTATCACCCTTGAGAACCTTTATTGTTTTAATGCCAGAAAACTTCATTTCTGATTCAGTTTCATGTATATCATTGGATAGTAGTTAATGTAGTTAGCTGCTTTATCTGCATTTTGTTTTATGAGTAGCTTGGCAAACTACAGTGTAGCTTCTGCAGCACTATACACAAATTTTGTTTTGAAATGCTGCAGCAAAACTGGTGCAAATGCTTAGTTAATTCACCCCTGCATATTGCTGATGGAATCTCTCATGGTCGACCTGTTACAAACACTTGCCAGAATAACTTCCTTCTGGGTTACATACTGAGATGTTTCTTTACTCACCACTGTATGCTGTGCTATAGACTCATACCCAACCCAAAAAAAACATAAATATGGGACATTAAATCAAAATGAAAGCTAAAGCCAGTGAAAACCCATAATGCTCAGCCTCACAGCCAAACAGTAGAGAGATTCGACAGCCTTGGTGTGGGTAATCATCTTCTGCGCCGGCAAAATTAAAGTTAGATCAGGTAGAGCCTGTTTTTGATCCAGCTTTAAATGGCTTCACCCACCTGTGGAGCAGCACTCATCTGATTATTCCTCTTTTCCTTTATGTAAACTCTCCCTTTCTTCTGGCTCCCTCTTCGTCATCCCTCAGGTGCTCGACTAAGCCAGTGACAAATAGTGAAACAGGCACATGTGTGTGTGTGTATTCATGTGTGGTTGTCTTGTATTTCTGGTCCAGTTCCCTTGATTTGAAGTCTCATCCTTTTCACTTCAAATACGATAAATGGCTCTATTGGGCCAAAACTAATTTCATTTTGATTCACGTTCTGCACGTAAATCTAAATATACAACAGCATGTTTACGGTTTCTTTCTTGAGGTTGATGCGAGGTCTGACCCCAGGAATGACAGTGATGTATGCTTTTCTTTAAAGATATTCAGGAAGAAATTACTCTCTTTTTGAGTCTGTTGCCCTCACCACATCCTTTTCCCTTTCCCTCTCTCTCTGTCTTTCTTCTGCCAGAGAAACATTCAATTAAATTGTATACTTTTGAAAAGCTTAATTTGATCGCCTCCTACAAAGTGAATGCTGCAGTCAACAGTAATTTCTAGATTTTCAAAAGACAGTTAATTGATACAGAGCAAGCTGTGTGTTTTCTCTCCAGCACTTTTATGCACAACCTCTTTATGTTCAGTCTCATTCCCAAACTGATACATTTCTGTTCTACCATCTAAAATTATGATTCCTTTCCATATAATTTTATAGGCCTATATCTATTTTATCTCTAGGTTGTTGGTTATATGTTAGAATGAATGAAAGACAATAATCATGAAAGATTTATCATGCCTGGCTGTGTGGTCAGTTGTACAACTAGTTATGAAAAAAATAAAATAAATAAAAGTAAAAAAAAAAAATACATTTAAAATGCATGTATAACATAATTTAAGCTATTTAGATATTAATATATCAGCTACATATCAATATAATTTAGTGAAAAACCCAGTTCAAATAATTTACTAATAACGTTAAGAGTTTTGTCTCTGTTAGCCTCAGATGTGTGTTAGCAAAATTTAGCATGCACATATACAGTAGTTATACTCCAAAAATTCACCAAAGTTGCATGTGTTGATTATGCATTTTTATACACTATCTTTTTATGTTCGACTCTCATTTCCAAACCCCCGTTCCAGAAAGAGCCAAAAAGTGAGAATGCCAAAACTCATTTGAATAAAATAACCAGATTAGTATTCCTGAGGGTTAGTGTAAGCTTTGCTCTGAAGCGATCATAACTCATAAAGCCATTTTCAGGAGGCCACTTAGTCCGCAGCTCCTCCTGTGACTCTGTGCTTCTGAAAGAGACCCTCTGCTGTGGTCTATATATCATTAAAGCCATAAAGGCCTGTGAAATCAAGTCTAAATGTTCTGAAAACGTGCTTGCACTGAAACTAAATGATAGACTGAAGCAAACTAATTAACATAACCTGGCTTATAATGATGCAACTCTACAAGTCATGCAACAAAAATAATTGAAGTAAATCACAGAGAGTGTTTAAAGTATTTCTAATTCACATTCTCTTGTATACTTGTAATTTTCATTTGTAAATCTCTTAAAGTGACAAAATTGCCCAAAAATGAAAATTCTGTCATCCTCATATCACTTCAAATGCCTGTCTTCTTTCCTTGAAATAAATTTTAAAAAATCTCTCCATAAAGTGAACGTTAGTGTTTTGGACCCCATTGGCTTTCATAAACTGGACAAAAACAGTTGTTTCTTCAAAACATCTTCTTCTGTATTCTACAAAAGAAAGTCAACACATAAGGGTGAGTAAATGATGACAGAATTTTAATTTGTAGGTTAACTATTCTTTTGTTTCTTGCATCATAGCAATGTATGAACTTGGTTTTCAGTAAAACTTTTGGTTGCTAACAGGATTTAAATATTTACTAGGATATTAATATAAGACATACTGTGGTTATTTATCTCTGAAATGCAGTACTTGCACTTGAGTTGCACATGTAGATGATAAACAGAGTATAGAGACACATTTACAAGTTAGACCTATGTACTACATCTAAAACTGTTCCAATTTAGAAAAAAAAAAAAAAAAAAACACTAAATATTTGAAGTTCCTACATCAGCTTTAGCTTTGTTACAAGACACGTTATTCATCTCTGAGTCATGTTTCCCCTCTCCTTTCTCCGACAGAGTGAGAGAGATATTGGGGAAACTCAAGCCGTAAGAGCCTTATCTCAGGGCGCCATGCATAAAAAACTAACCATCTCTCACCACGCAAGAGCACTACATCATGAAAAAAGCTGCTCGGTAGTTCGCACACGACCACAGCCTGGGGTTCGAGCCAGCTGGCTACAACAGGCGGCATTAGCAATGTTCGGTTTAGTTATTCAGTGCCTAGCACTGATGATTAAAGAGACCCAGGCAATGGGCAAGACCTACTCTGTGTGCGAGCGTTAAAGAGAGCGAGCAAGAAAGGAGGCTGAGGGAAAAAAGAAAAAAGCAAGTCAGAATATAAGAGAAAATAAAGCGCTCACTAGAAACTTCCTCTTTAGGATTGTCTGGTACAAGCTGTATCGCTGTAGATATGCTTTTGAAGTTTCTTCTTTTCTCCTCTCCGAGATCTCGGAGCCAGAGCTGTGCTAGTGCTGCTGCGAGCAAGGCTTTCTTAGGCCAACTAAAGCAACTGCACGTCTACCGTCTCGCTGATACATATTCATACCTGTGAGCTCCCCTCATGAGAGAACAGGCTTTTGAACCCGCGTCTCACTGATCTGCTCTCAAGTCTCAGACAACCTGAAACTATGACACGCTATAAAACTTCCAGGGAAAAAAGAGAAAGTCTAGAAAAATGGCTGACTATCTTCATATCTTAACAGAAATGAAGATGCTGCGAGGAAGGGAGAGGATCAGTAATCTCACTGGCAGATGATCATAGTGGGTCGAAAGGTGTGGGGAGATGTTCTCACTAATCAAATTGAATGAGTGATTCTGACGGTGAAGCTCTGACAGCCTCTCTCTCAAAAACACCACTCGTCTCTTCCTGCGAAGGAAAGACTGAGGAATAAGATTGAGGGCCGCCTGTGATGGGAGGGAAATAAGGAACTTTGAAAATGAATTACTTAAAGTTTGAAAATTACCCATAGTTAATTGGGTGTCAGTCTTTCCCAGGCATGACTTTATTATTAGTAATACCAAGTTAATATTAAAATTTAAAGGTGTGTAAATTTGTGCTGTCAAGTTCTGCAGGGATGATTTGTTGGCCAAAACACAGAAACCAGCCAGCATTTTAGCACTTCAGGGGCCTCATTTATAAAATGTTGCACAGAAACCATCCTAAATTTAATCTTACGATCATCTCTCAAATATGCGTATATTTGATTCATAAAATGAACGTACGCAGAAAAAACGCACGTACATCTCTCTTTCAGATATTAAATCTATAAATAGCAAATGATCTTGAACTTGCACGCAACTGAATGGTTTCAGCTCTCTGCTTTGTAAACGACTCCTAATTAATGTCATTAACATGTAAAAGATCACTAGTCATCGTCCAAATCCTTTAATTTAGAACAGCGAGCTGCAAGAATATTTTCTTACATTTTCAAAAACCTGCAGGTCTCCGACAAGAAAAAGTACATACTTCTGCTCAGACCCTGATGTAACGCTAAACACTTTTCCACATCAAAGTCAGTTTTTACAAATGTGAGCGTTGGCATGGATTTAAGCGTACGCACACCATAAGATCAAATCTGAGCGTGCGTACACTTTATACGTAAATGAGGCCCCTAGTTTCATCGTCCTTTGGTCAAAATTTTCACACTTTATTCTGACATAAAATGCATAAAATACAATTAAAGCTTTTACTTGTCTTGAAAAATGCAGTAAATGGGACTGCAAAGATTGGTGAGGACGTTAAATCTCATCACAGAACAGGTTAACTGTCACTAGTCCACCTTCACAGCATTGTTGTTTTTAGAATTGCGCTCTTGCAAACTATTCAAACTTTCAAGGAAATGTATTTTGAATAAAGACTAAATATGTGTACGGAAGCTTACTAAAGACATGCGCCCATGGTGTAATTGTTTACAGCCTATGTTTAGCTTTTTACTAGAAATTTGTGGTATTCTCCTGCTTAATCCTGCGTAAACTAGTTTGTTGGTCTTACACTCTTAAAAGTATTCTTTATTGGCATTGGTGGTTCCATGGAAAATCTTTAACATCCATGGAAACTTTCCATTGCTAAAAAAGGTTCTTTGTAGTGGAAAAATGTTCCTCAAATTAAAATGTTCTCCACTTTTAGGAGAAAAAAATGTATTATAATAATTGTTATTTTTAGAATTGTTCACTAAACATTTATAATTTTTTAAAAGTTACAAAAACCCCTCTAGACAGCACACCTGTCTGACCAGATTTGGAGACCAGCTAGGCCAGCAAGGCCAGCAAAATACATGTAAAAAAAAAAGAAGATGCTTCTGCTAGGGTTAATTTTTCTAGCATACAGACAACACCAAAACTAAAAAACATCACCTAAAATTGACAAACTTTCAATTACGTTTACAGGCATTAAAACTAAAAAAAATGACACACTACACCTCTAAAACTTGTAAGGAAAAACATTTCACGGTCACCCAACATTGTTACTTAACACACACTCTTCCTTTCCCACAGTACTTCATCTTAACTGACCTCTGAATGCTGCTATCAGATGAAAATTTTGATTGGTTTGAACCACCAATCAAAGGTAGGCTATTCACTGGGTTATGTATGAGAAAAGGGCTGTAAGCGAGTGTTGGTCTGTGTGTGCACGCGCGCATCCGCCTCTGATTAGAGTCTGATGGAGACCCCGGGGAGCTAATCAAAATGAAAGAGAAACTGAATGAGGGAGAGTGCGAGAGAGAGAGAATGCTGTAATCAGAGTTTTTATTTGGGTTGATGGTGTGTGTAAATCATGGCCTGGCCTGGCTCTAGGAGCATCAGTGGAAGTCCTGGGGATCAGAGCTGTGAATGAATGCCTTAAGTGGGTGTTTTTGCATGGGGGGGTCCTGCGTCGCACCGGTTATGGAACATTAGGCACAGCGCCTGAACAAACAACGCCCGCGGTCTGCTGAGGTTTGTGCTCTCCTGCATTCATGGGCACCTGCTTCAGAACAAACACAGCCCAAAGTCCTGGCTCTTAAAGATTCTCACACAACAAAACAAAAGGCTTGCTTTCTGCTTTCCAAAGAACATAAAAGTTGGTCTTCTTAGCTTTTTTACTAGTTTTTACTAGTTTTAATAGTTTTGTGGGCCTGTTATCAGAAAAGAATATGCTAGCATATTGAACTTGACCCATATATCATGGGTGGGTAGTGTTTTTAAAACTGTTTTGTAAACTGTATTTTTCGAACAGCTTATTGTGGGAAAAATATGAGTACACTGGAGGATGTAACATAACCCTTTTATGTTATGTCCTCCAATGTACACATATTTTTCCCACAATAAGCTGATATTTCTTCTCAATAAGAGCCGGCAGGCAGATCAGTGGGTAAAAGCTCTGTAAAGCTTTGCAAATCTACATTTGTACTGACAAACGAAACCGGGAATCAATTCTGAGAATAACATGTTTGACAGTACTTAGTTAAAAGCGAAAGAAAAGTGATCAAAGTTTTCCACCTCAAGCGTTTTTGAGAAATGAAAGCGTAATCAATAGCCATACCGCTCTGTTGTGTGTCAAGGACTATAGCGATAGCTTTGTACCTCTGAGAGCTGCAGGACTGAATTTGTGAGGTCCTTTGTGTGCTGCTGTGGTAGAGGTAATGGCTCAGCTTTACATTATTGCTTGACAGGAATGTGCTGCTGTATCCACAGAATTCAATTAGGAAGCCAAAGCAACTCCACAATCACTACATTGGCCTTTTCACCCTCTCTCTCCTTTTCTCATTAGATCCCATGTTTCTTGTTGTCTGTCTCTCTTCTAACACTCTCATTCGCTTCTTAATTCGCTAACACACACACACACACATACACTAATGTTACTATGCACTTTGCACCCATCCCTCCTGCTGATATCCCTCCCTTGTCAAATTAGCTCCTTTTGTTTATGTGTCATTTCCTCTGTAAAGTCGTTGGGTTCAGATCCATTTGTGACATTGCGAATTGTTTCTTAATGCGATTTAGATCTGACAAACAAAATCATGCAAATTCAACCATTTTTCAGCGCGGGTGATATGAAATAGAGAAAAAATAGAGAAATGTCTTCAGTCTAAACCTTTCTCTCCGTTTTCAGCTCTTTCTGACAAAGTGCCACGTACCCAACTTTCAGTTCTGCATCATTAAACCTCAGAACCAATTTACTGCTGAAAGTGCCTAATCACAAGGATAGGCCTTTCACTGCTACATAAATCACATGTCAGGAGGTGCTTTTCATTTTTTATCAGTGCTACTTTCTTTTTCTTTTTCTCCTTCTCTTTCTCATTTGCTCAAACCCTCCCTCCTAACATCGCTGCCCTTGTGTTTTCCCTCTTCACACAAATACATAGCTTGTTATTTATTTTTAGTCCTATAAGTTCAATTATACAGAGTAGTGAGAAAAACCCAACAACATCTTATCATATTGTCAAATTTTCCTCTCCAAAATGTGTCAACGAAGCAGCAATAAACCTAAACAGGAACCAGATTTGTTTCAGCTACAATGTACTTGCAAATTTATTAGATACAAGTAAGATACAAGTTGAACTGATAATGTTGCTTTTATATCACACATAAGCACTGTATGAGAAAAAATAATAATAATGTGTACACTGTAAAACACAACAGATTAAATCATTTAATTTACGGGGGTTTTTAATGGTTTTAAAAATAATAAATTATTTTTAAAACCATTAAAATAATAACTACATTACCTTTTTTTTTGCAGTTAACAGATAGCCTGTTTTCCTTGTACTGTCCAAAGCAAAGAATGCTGGTAATTAATAGAAACCCACTGTAACTCTTTCAGGTTGTTTGTGTGAACCAGGTTTGAAGGTTAGAAAGACTGCTAATAGAGTGATAGTGATTCTATACATAACACATCACAATTTAACACTAAACAGGTAACACTAACTAGAATGGTTAACACAATTATAAACCTTATTAAATATCACCAACAGCTGTATATTCTCCATAACCATAAGCCTTCATTTTATACTAAATTTAACACCTATGTAATTAAATATTCCAACAAACAGTGAGATATATATATATATATATATATATATATATATATATAAACATAAATTGTAATTGTAATAAAAATGAATTTTTAAAACCTAACATTAATTTTACTTTACTTTTCATTGTCTCTCCCTCCTGTCTCCCACTTCTCTCTTTCACCCAAGTATTGTCTCCCTAATCTTCTTCATTCTCTCCCCTCCCTCTCCTGCCTTCTTTCATCTTTTTAAAGTCTTCTTCCTGCTCTTCTCTCTGCTTTTACATCTATCTGTATTCTCTCATTACAAGATTTTTTTTTCTTTCTAAACACTCAGTCGGCAGAGTTTTTGTTTGTCTACTTTTTGTGGCAAATATATTAAGTTTTTATCTTCTGCAACTCTCAAAGAGTTTATGCATTTTAAACACAATGGAAGCAAGTTTGTCACACAACAATGATCCACCTGTGACTGTGGCTAAACGAAACGTGGATGAAACACTATAAACCAGATTTTATCTCAAAAAACATCTCAACATAATTTTCCTTCCTGTTTGAGGGTAAACAAAGAGAGATGTCTCTCCATTGTAAACATTGTGTCACTTTTTTCATGCTGTTTTTCATCTTTCACTTCTGTGCACAAGCTTTTATTATTATTTTAAACCAATATTTTTCCAAGTTAATTCCTTTATAATGTTTGTTCTTGACATCAAAGGTTTTACATCCAGTCAATCCAATCAATAATATTTTAGTTCAAATTCATCTGTAACTTAGTAGAAACAGCAAAATTAGGGAGATATTTCTCTTTGCTCACAGTCATCTTCTCACACCTCCTTCATTTCATTCTCTCTTGTGTTTTTATTCCCACTAAAGAAACGAGCTGATAGGTAGAGGTGAGGATAGGAGACGCAGAACAAGGGGTTTGCAAACGAGGGAGAGATGGGGCAAAGTGATGGAGGAGAAAGGGGGACAGGCGAAGGAGTGAAGAAAGAAAGGAAGGAGAGATAAATCACATTGTCACAGAGTTTCCTGCTGTCTGCAGATGACTGATTAAGTCATTCTCAGAACCACAGCATTGGGGCCCTCAGCATGAGCACCATCTTTCCCCTGCATTCTTATTATCCTCTCTATAATTTACTGCTTATGCGTATGTGTGTGCGTGTGTGTTTTCTGTACCACACCAATTGATTGCTTCGCCCCTTGCCAAGCAGAGAGAAATAAAAGATTATTTCTGATTTGCACAGTTTACCTGGTCGCTGATCAGCTTCTATGCTGGAGGAGAATTTTGAAGGCTGTAATCCTGGGAGAACATTTCCACATGCAAAGGTGAAGCTTTGAGGTTGAGCCTTGGCATACTGCCCTTTCTGCACTGGCCTGGTTTTAAACTGAATTGGCAATAAAAAATCTAACCAGCACTAAAAGCTCCAATCTCCTTAACACCTTTCAGTGGAGTCATTGGTCAGAGCAGACAGCACTAGTCCTTTGGCCAGCAAAGACATGTTAATAACAGCCCGACTGAATGCATCGTCACAAAGAAACAAAGCCTTTCCTGGTGAGAGATGATATTTCAGATACAGCACTGTAGAATTAGATTACTGTAGTGTCAAGGTGAATAAAAACTGTGCTACTAATATTACTTTCACTTTAATAAATGTATTCATGAGCTTTGAGTCAGTTCTGTCAGTTAGACATTTACAGTCATTTCTAACAAGAAAGAAAAACAACTTATTTTTTTTAAATAAAGTCACTAGGGCTCTTATGATAAATGTGTTAGAATGCACAAATAGTAAAAGTCAAATTAAATGTAGCATAAAAGCAAAGAAACAAACCACGACAAATGAACTTAAATACATTTTTAAATAGCTCTTTTCACATTGCAAATTATTCCAAAGCAACTGTACAAACAATAGTGCATTACAATCCCCAGTAGCAAGCCAAAGGCAATAGTGGAGGGAAAAAACTCCTTAAGATGTTTATAGGAAGAGGTTTCAGCTGGGACTCAATCTGACAAATTTTAGACAAATTTAGACAAAAATACAGTAATTTATAGAAAACATATGGGCTAGTTGTCAAACTTTTTATTCCAGTGCATATTTCTCTGTTGTTGCCAAGGAAAAATATGTATGTATGTTGTCACAATGGGAGCCTGATTTTAAACTATACCTTAAGCTATTTAATGGCAAAATTTACACTTGATTTAAACAGCATGTATGTAACATATGAAGATATTGTCATTTTAATTTGGATGATAGCATTTAAAAACAATAATTAGACAGTTTTGAACTAGATGTTTGAAACCAATATCAAAACCACTGGTATAAGCCAAATGTTGTTTCAAATGAACCATAAATTTGGTGATGTATGTGTCTACAATCTGTCATCTGGGAACATGAACACTGACACACACAGACAGACAGACACACAATGCCTTTCAAACTTCAGCCGCTGTGTGTGGCCTGATTGTCTGCCATTCGACACACTACTACATGCTGCTTTTCAAAGCCAAATCCTTTTAATCTCTTCCATTCACTCATTCTCCATTTCACTCTTTCATTCTCATCCATTTCTTTTTCCTTCTATTCAAAAGACTCAAAGATATTGTAATTTCACAGAGATTTGGCTGACCCTGGCAGCCTTTAGGGAGGCGAGAGCCAGTGTTCTATGGCGGATATTGAATTTAGACGTGTGGAGCTCCACAGACTGTGAGGGGAAAATAGCTCCCCACATCTCATTAGGCACTGCGATCCGGATCCAAACACTGAGCTGATAGAGCCTGTGAACGCATCAGCACCCTATCACCATGCAATGAAAGGTTTCCTTGATACACATACGCTTTTTACATTCAGGTATCAGGATCATCTCACAGGCAAAATGTGAGAACAGAAAAACACCAGATATATAAATACCAGAACCGAATGACATTCTTCACTGCACTAAAATATTCTGACAGAATATACACTATAAACGGAAATTGTGAGTCAATTAACCACAGAATTAAAACTTGAAATGTCACACAACAGGACACAGCAATATAGATACGATCCACCTTCACGTAAAAGGTATTTCAAGCTTCTGGAACTCATTACAGAAATGTTTAATATACTGTACTAAAACTGAATGTTCACTATAATTAATAATTTACTAGCTACATTATAAAATAATATAATGCTACCAATTTATTTTTGGGACAGATTCTCACTATTAACTAGTTGCTTATTAGCATGCATATTACTTGCATATTGGCTGTTTATTAGTACTATTAGTAGCACATATTAATGCCTTATTCTGCATTTTAGACCTCATAAGTGTGCCCCATACCTAAACTTAATAACTACGTTACTAACTATTAATAAGCAGCAAATTAGGAGTTGGTTTAGGGAAAACTCATTTCTTAGTGAATATGTTTTCTCTAGTGTCACCAATATAATTAGTTGTGATCAATATTGCAACATGACAAAGAGTTTGCTACTACCAAGGTTTACTATGGGTAAATATTATAGCAGAAGTTTGTGTCATTTCCTGAAACACTTATTAAACAGTGTCACAACACCACTGTAAAATCTAACATGAAACATAAGTGAAATCTGGTTACAGAGCAAATTATTCTTATGAGCTGTTTGATTTCTTTGATTGATGTTGTTTAAAATATTACTGAGGCCAGTTTTGGATTGCATTTAAAAGACTCAAAACTATGTCTATACAGACAAATTGTTTTAAATCTGAAATCATCTCATCATTTGGCAATGTAATTGCACTTTTTCTCCAAATAGTCCCATTTATTCCTTAAAAGCACAACAATGTTAATGGCACTAAAATTGGAATTCAGTTCCCATCTGTAGTTATGACATCCTCTGTTTATCCTCACAAGCCTGAGACACTGCACACTTAAGCAGTTCGAATTATTACAAACTTCAATGTTGTGAAATCTAATTCATTGTCACATTTACAGTTCAAATTGTAATTAATCTACAGATTATACAACTAAAACCCCAAAGTGTATCTTTAAGTAGTCTTGATTCAGACAGATTGCTTTGTGTTTGTGTTCCTGTCACTAAAGATTGAAGTTGCATCAAGTCAGAAATCTTTTTTTTTTTCAAACAGTATGTGAGTATTTCGCGCTATTATATTGTTTCATAAAAGCCTATATTGCAAAAGATTGTGTTGATAAATAGATTTATTGTCAATTTTCAGCGTGTTTTCTGCTAAGTTTAGCACACTATCCACGACACAAATAGTCTCTTGGGCAGACAGTATGAACACTGTAACCTGTCATATGTGGTGCTTTTGAGTGCGATGTGAAACAGTGTAGGACAGTTCAGTCCACTTACACACACGGTTGTGACTTCAAATGACATGGTGTATTACATTAGCCTCTTTGAAGCTGCTAATGTGTCATTTTGACATGATAATAGCTAGCAGATATGACATAGCTTGAGCAGCTATTAGTTTCATTGTGCCGCAGGTATTTGTGTCTAATAACTGTAGTTTATTTGTGGCGCACTGTTTGAATGCGTTTTTTGTCCTAACCTATCCATGCAATCATCTCCCTGTCAGCCGTTGCTACACACACTTGTGATTTAAATACCATTTTCCTGCCAGTCGAATCGAATTGAATGGAAAATCACATTAAGTTTGGTGTCTAGCTTCACACATACACAATCTTTTGAATGTCAGTTTCTTTTCTGGTCAATACTCACACTGCCACCATCACATCTCACTTACTCCATACTACAATACATCATGGCAGTTGTCAGGATAAAAGAAAAAAAAAAAATACTTTTTCCACTCTGCTAGCCAGCGACATTTACAAAACGACCAGGCCAAATGGCCCATTCAATAGCGTTATTTATTGAGATCAATCAAGCTCATTTAAGCTTCACTCAGAGCTACAAAACTCATTTAACTTTCCTTTGGTTCCCTGAATGTCAAAGTGAACAACAACCATGCCCCCCTCTCTGCTGTTTTGCTCATGGTCTAAAAGACTTAGAAAAGCGTTTAAGGGATTAGATGTCTTGGCATTCAGACAGTGCCGATGAAGAACGTCAAACACGCTTTGAAGAATATAAATATGATCTGTGATTTTTTCAATCTCCTGATGAAACGCCCCCATAAATGCGCATCGACAGACCCATATTTGTTTTCAGTGGTAATGAATTTTGTCGGTAATTTACGAGGCAGAGAAATCGTAAATTTTTGCATCTGCCATTGTTTATTGTTCTAATTAAGTAATGATTCAGGCTCATTTTATCCATTTGACTTTTCTGATTTGACTAGCTAGCAAACTTCTTCAAAGCCTGTCGCTTATTTTCTTTGAACGTTACAGTGTGCTAAAGTGCTTTCTTCTAAGACTGCAAAACAAAGGCAGCTGAAATATTCCACTTCATCATTTTAGTCCGGTAGAATTAATTAATTTGCAAATGGTATTTTCCCCTAATTAAATACTTTATCTCCTCTTTCTGCCCCTGACACACATATGTCCTTCTTCTAGGATTCCAGATGGAAGAAGAAAGGCAAGATGTTGACAGCCTTGAGGAGGGAATAGCTTTCATTTTTTAAGACACGCTCAGAACGCTCATTCTGAAAGTATTCAGCTTGGCCATTAACTGATGAAGAGATACAAAAAGGCTATGACAGCTTTTGAATATTTAATATTTGCATCAACACAAAGGCTGCATCCATATATGCATAACTCCCTGTATAGTATAGACATACGTAAAATATATTTATTTATTATATATATATATATATATATATATATATATATTTTTTTTTTTTTTTTTTTTTTGCAATTGTGACTTTTAATTTAAACTTATACTCTGAATGTGATTTTATATAGCACAATTATGATATCTCATTTTTAAACTATTATTTATTTCATATTGTATGTTTTAGACCAACTTTTCCCAATTTAGTCTAGCAAGAAATCATATACTCATTTAGTTGCCATGAAAGCTCACTCTATTTAGCTGTAGATTGTTAGATTGGTTCTGCCTCAGAAGCCTGTCTGAAATCACTTTTGGGAGGTACAAGTCAACTGGCTAAGCTTTCGGATGCACCCAACATATGCTGGTTTCTGGCAGGCTTTGTTTCAACAGTTAATGTACATCATTTTGCACATTTTTGTGTTCAAAATACCACGGAGGCTCCTCTTTGAAGAATCAATTCAGCTGAAATCAGACACAGGGACAATCCTTTCAGTGCCAAAGGTGAGAGACACAGCCCCTGAACATTGCTGCACACAGGTGCAAAAGAGGATGACAAATATGTCCTTGTTCATGCCCTCATAGAGTCCAGAATGCCAAATCCCCACACTAATTACGTACGTGTCAAACCATAAGACTGACAACTCTATTAGCCTGTTTCTGTATAGCCAGAGTGTATGCAGTTGTATTGTACAGATGAATAAGCTGATTATAAACGCTTGTCACATATATATGCATGATTCAAGCCTTATGCTTACTTTGAAATGCAGTGACACACAAGTGAAAATATGCTTTTTTAAAAATCATCTTTCCATGCATTTTCACCGAGACCATGGGAATCAATGATGGTTACTCACAGCATGTTCTTATGGTTTCTTGTTGCCGAGTTAACAGCTGGGACAAATAAGTTACAGGGTGCATATTGCATTACTGTATGTAACATTTTACCTTTTATGTTTTGAGAGGCATTGCCAATACCTTAGAGCAAAGAGCCAGACGGTTACTACAGAGAGCTACACAAACACCAGTTTAAACAGGGTTTTAATTAGGCTTCTCTTTATTCAGCCTCTTCATTCCAATAACAGTCCTTGAGGGATACCATTAAATTGACTTTTAATGTGTGTGTTTAAAAGAGCAACGCTAAGTAAATCTTTTATGAAAAGCTCTGAACTGGTCTGCCTGAGAATGAGATAGTGACAGATATTGAGTAAAACAGATATTTTAAATGTTCAGCTGTGAAACAGATTCATTACCCTTTCACATCACATATTATAATCATAGTTATTAGTATTACTTAGAGGCTTTTATAACTGCTGATTTCATCTGATGTGTAGAAATAATGGCATCTGAAATGAGAATGAATCCTAAGAGCTTTCATTTGGCCTGAGGACACTGAGGACACTGAGACCTACCAACCTCTCAAGAAACCAATCAGCGTCCATGAAGACAGTTCAAACAATAGTGATAACCAAGCACATTAAAATTTAACAAAGTAATTGAAAGACGAAAAGCAACAACACGACCGAAGAATCGGATGTTTGACGCTACAATACAATCTAATACAGCCAGAATCAAAGGCACTGACATAAAAAACTAAGACTTTTCGTTGTCCTTATCAGTCAAAATATTCTCTATTGTTTGCACAGGGATATTGAAGGCGAATAAATAATATACACTTCACAGAAAATAATTACTTTTGCAGTTCAGACCCTTTTGTTTAGGAAAAAATTTTAACCCTTTCAGACCCTTTTGTTTAGGAATTTAACAAAATAATTAATGAAACACTTCCACTTATGTAAAAAAAAATAATAATAATAAATAAATAAAAAATGCCTTCATGCCCTTTGTTAACGAAAAATGCCCCATAAAATATTTTCCAAAATATCTCTGGCAATGCTACTTAAGAAGGGTCTGTAATAATTATAAAACATATTTTCATTTCCCATCAGAGAACAATTTTGCTTCAAGAAAATGGTCATATAAAAAATGATAAATGAGAGTACAACATACCACAAAAACGGTACAGCAATAGTACAAGGCTTAAGCACTGACATTGTTCAAAAAATATTTTTGAACCAAGTGGTTACTGACACTCCTGCAGGACCAACTCATTTCCTTGTTTTCAGCCCTGCTGGCAGTAATTGATATTTACTGTGAGCTGATGAGTGACCATTAGTGTTACATTGATTAGAGGTGGAGAGGGGATAGACATGTGAAGATCTGATAATGAGACAGCCAGACAGAAAAAAATACTGTTTGTTTATGACAGAATAACACTGGAAATATGTAAGCGTTCAGACAAACAGTAGACTGTAAGTCATATAATCCTGCATATTATCGTTTCAAGTTAATAATTAAACAAAAAAGGAAGAGTTTCCACTCCACTTTTCATTTAGCATGTATTGGATTTTAATTTTAAGGAAGATTTACGATTAGGTTTTCTAATCCTTTTGGGAGCTGCCATGATTAGCTTGGTAATTAACTCTTTGATGCAGTTTCTGCCTTGAGATAGCACTACTGCCTGCCTAATGCACTTTGTCGATTTAGTTATCCAGTTGTTGTGATGACACACGCGTCGTAATCCTTTCATCCTTAAAATATTCATTCTTCCCCCAGTTCTAATTAAACACTAATATTTGGATTAATTGGAGGTTGTCTGGGTCTCTGCGGAGATTAAAAAAAAAAAAAATGGTGCTGTGTGGGGCCTGAAGCTAAATATGTGCGGACAGATCTTTCAGCGGCAACAAAAATAATTAAATTGCGGGTTCTACGAACTGTGATGTGCTCGCTGGTGACTCTATTCCCAGAAGGATCGGTCATTGTCCTGTAATGCACTCATGGTTATTGGTTGAATGGTAAATAACCCATTACATAAAGAATATGGAGAGAAAATATGATACTGAAGTCTTATTTTCATATTCTGTCAGAGAGATACAGACATACAATTTCATGCTGTCACAAAATGTGAAAGGTGAGAGATGTTTATTGTATCTGTCAATTTCAACTTGCCATTGGATTCCGATTTCCGTCAAATATGCACTGGCTTGGAATGAGAGCATAAAACAAATATGACACATTCTACATTCATGAGAAGAGCCACTGTCATCGTCTGACAGAGCAGAATATAAAATTTACAGCAAAAACATTCATCGGTGTATATTCCTCATATTTTCATTGAAGCGTGTGTGTTGAGTTTGAACACCTTGTCTAGGCTGAATATACCACTTGTTCCTGATGTAATTTAAAAAGCTGTTACATCCAAACAAATGGAAAATACACTGAGGATTGTGGTGTTTATGTCTTGTAAAGAGAGAGACAGATGGCCAAAACGTTCCCTGTCTGTAAAAACAAATCTCCAACAAGCAGAAAACATTACCGTTGTAACACTGCCACGCTCTGTCTTTGGATTAAAATGGTCCTCGGTTGTGCATGTGTCTGTATTTTAAACTGTCTATGATAAGTTGCATTGTAATTTGACATCTAACACATAACAAGAGATGGGTCCATTTTGTCTATATCAAGCTTGGATTGTGTTGGATCGCTGGTTGATATAATTGGTTTCAAAACTCCACTGACCATTCACACGCATGAAAGAGTCAGTGGGGGTATTTTTGTGCTTTTGTCGAGGTGTATCTGTGACAGAGATTCTCTAGGGGGCTGGAGTCAAACCAAAGACTTGTCAGTAAAGTTCTTGGAGCATCAGCTCTCCTGCACTCCTCACCTGCTGCTGCTGGTTACTTAGAAGAGCTTTCCTGCGGAGAGGAGAGACGGAGCAAATCCTCCTGTCAGAGCTTCTAAGTTTGACACAGTTTCATTTCAGAGTGCAACACAGAGCACAAACAGTCTTGTACTTTGGGAGAAGGGGAAACTTTTGAGGTTTTGCTCATTTACACAAAAAATGTTGCCAAAAGCTTTGAAATTTGGCCTCAACCCTCTTTCACTTGTCAGTAGACGATACTTATGTCTTTTAAAAGTAGCTTATAATTCAAGTCAGTAAGTAAACTTGTGTGCTAAAGGCACAATTATTGTGTGCTTCTAATGCAATAAATTAACCTTTATAAATAAGGGCACAGCATAAGAAATTGCCTCTTACTAACATCCCCAGCATACCAGTCAACTCAGTTATCCAGAGAACATCAGTGGAACATTGGACACAGACATTTAAACATTGGCTGAAGGAAGCACTGCAGACCGGATTTGAACCTGAGCCGCTGCCACACACATGCACTAGCTTTACCAGATGTGCCACCAAAGCAGACATGCATTGTGGTAAACTGCGTGGAAATAAATGTGAAACAGCCTGTATAGAACACGAAAGTGTGTTAAACTTGAAGCTGTTAAAGTCAGCGGACAAAACATTAAATAGCCTATCATCTGCAGAATGTTTTGCTTCCCTTTTACCTGACATGATCTGTCATTAACGCTGCAGGAAAAAAATTGGATAAGCTGGAATTACAATAGTTTTATTCTTGTACATGCACTAAAACACAGACAGTTCCGTTAGTTGGTGGAAGATTGTGAACTTACTGCTTATGTTTCAGTGCATGCAGAAGGAACAAACCCATCCGTAACATCTCTGCCTGTTGTCTCTGCACGCTTCAACTCTCAATGCACTGCACAAATGTTAATGTAAAATGCAATGAAATGTTTTGGCGGTTTGACGGTCTCGCAGTACGCTGCAGATTTATATGTGAAGTATCAATTGAAATTATTTTAATACATTTTGTTACTTTTCATGTAGTTAACGTCTGAATTTATTTGACATTTTAACTTTTTGTGTAGTTTTGAGGGCTGGTCAGGATAATATTAATAATTTGTTTAATAATTCATAATATTTTGAGAACCTAAAGAGCTGCAGTCCACATTTCCAAGTGCAACATTGTCGTTGTTAGTATGGGACATTAAAGAACCATTAATGGAAAAAAGTGTGTTGGTACAAGTGCATTGGAGTGTATTGGGAATATACTACTAAAGTAATAAACCTTCTGATCAACTTCATGAATTTCTTTCACCATTTCAAATCCATGACTATAATGTTGTTTACATATCTTTAATTTTGTAACTACTTTCTATATGTGACCATGGACCACAAAACCAGTCATAAGGGTCAATTTTTTGAAATAAGCTTTCCATGTATGGTTTGTTAGGATAGGCCAATATTTGGCTGAGATACAACTATTTCAAAATCTGGAAACTGAGGGTGCAAAAAAATCAAAATATTGAGAAAATCGCCTTTAAAGTTGTCCAAATGAAGTCCTTAGCAATGCATATTACTAATCAAAATTAAGTTTATATATATTCACGGTAGGAAATTTACAAAATATCTTCATGGAACATGATCTTTATTTAATATCCTAATGATTTTTGACATAAAAGAAAAATCTATAATTTTGACTCATACAATGTATTTTTGGCTATTGCTACAAATATACCCGTGCTACTTATGACTGGATTTGTGCTACAGGGTCACATATGCTGCTTTGCAACCATGCAAAATGGTGAAAAGCATTATTTGAAGTGTGGTTAAATTATTGAAAAGGTAAAGTTCATAACTATACAAAGTACTGCATCATTATGAATTATTATAATTATCTGCAACTCAAAAAATGTTTTTATCTAAACTATTTTTATACTCAAGTAGAACTGAAATACAGTGTATAGCATTGTGCATTTAATCATAACAGGTCAACAGAGGATTCTGCTAAAATAAATTACTGAAGTATTACTTCAATATTTAACAAGTTAAATTGTTTTATTTGAAAATTCCCCACTGTTACATTTGTGCTGTATGCAAAAGTTGTGTTTGGAAACTCTGCCCTTACAGCACCTGTTAGCAGAAACATACTGGATGTTTCAATTCATACCTCACATTTTCTTTGACTTGCCCAAAAAGAAAGTCTCATCTCAAAAAAAAAAAAAAAAAATTACACAGCATCATCTTAAAATAATCTCTTCATTCTCAGATTTGAAACACCTGGTGAGACTTGTGTCTTTAGCTGCAATGAGTTTCTAGACTCTAAAGGTTTCTTCTGAAAAATGTGCCAAATCTGAGAAACAGATTCCCAATAGTGTGCACTCTACCGAGTTCAGATGTTTAGCAAAAGTACAGCAAAACCGATGGTTGATGAATTTCAGAGCTCATGAAAGTAAAAGGTGAGGAGAGACATACAATCAAGCCCCCTTCACTGAACATACTGTAGCCTAGATTTAGGCCGATGTTAAAATCACATTATTAAAATACTTAAGACACTTTTAAGGGGTGAAGGAACAAACAAATATCAATACACAGAATGTTATATTGTCTCTTGTGCCATAGTCTTAGGTGAGAACTCATGCAGCGGCCTTGTTTACTTAAATGATATGACAACATACAATACAAACAATCCCAACAGACATACATTACATGGCTTTCATACAGCTACAGGGTCATAAGATGAGTTGCTTCATTCATCCTTTATCGATACTAGTTGTTGGGATGAGTGAGCATGGACATGTTATTGGGGTTATGAAGTGGTGTCCTCTTTCAAAGGTTCCGTCCAGTTAGTTAAAATGGGTATGAATGTGTGAAAATCACTTTTAACAAGTTTCAGACATGTTGTAGATGGAATTAAGAACCTAGCAAGTGTACTTTCTTAAGGATGAATATATATATGTATATATATATATATATATATATATATATATATATATATATATATATATATATATATATATATATATATATTCATCCTTCCCCAAAATGCATTTGTAAAAAGTATAGTATTTTATAAATGAATTTGCAGTACACTAAGTTTGTGCTTTGATGAAAGCATGAAATAACTACATTTAGAATGTATTTTCAGTTAGTATAGACACACTGTTAGACATTTCTGTAATTTCTACAGTTATTTACCGTATATCACCCAGTATAATACTGCAAATTCCCTTTACAGTAAATAACTGTAATACCCTTTGCATCATGGGAATTTTCTGTGACGTCAAACCCCACATACAGAGACTGACTGTATTTTTTAAAATTGCTGTATATTACTGTATTTCCCGTAACGGCCTCTTTGGCGCCATTTTATTGAGGTTGTTTTATTTTTCTCATTTCTTACATTTGGATTGACACGATTTGCATAACATCGTTTCTTCAACACCGCAACAGCTTGGGACTGACTACACTTGACCATAGACTGTACCACTGGACGTGTTACATCGCTTGTAATGATTGGAAAATCCGTTTGTCCTTCATGTCAGAAACAGCGCGAGCGCTTGGAGTACATCTGTAGGCTACGTCAGAATATACCGGGGCATCACTTTACTGTCCGCATCCACTGAAGATAGTGTAATAGGTTCTATATGGTCTTTTCGAGTCGCGATGCGTCGTGTCGCACTGCGCCACTCGCGTCCGAGGAAGACACGGAAGCAGAGGGGCAGCGCCGCAGGTTTTTTGGAGCACTTCATGCTTCCTTCTGCTGACCAGCTTTTTAAAGATGCTGATTTCATTTTCCAGCAGGATTTGGCACAAGATGCATACTTCCCTACTATATAGGCAAAAAATCGGTATGTGAAAGAAGTAGTATGTCTGAATTCATCATGTCTGTCAAATTCAGTATATCAGCATTCATTAAACAGTAAGCAAAAATAAGTGACTTAACACCTGAGATGAGATTCTGAAGTTAGCAGTCAACAGACATTTTACTATCCCATGAGGCCATGGGAGAGGATTTGTGAATGGCAATGAAGCAACAACTGATAATACTAGGTCACATGACAATGACATGACAAATGTATGTTTGAACTACATTAATACCATGCACATTCATACTATTTTAATGGACAAGTAATTGTTCAAAGAAGAACTCGCTTAGGCAATATGTGATTTCGGACATAGTGTCTGTATTATGAATCATTCACTCAATCGATTTGTTTAAACACTGATTCGTTCAGGAACAAAACAAGACTTTCGGAGTGAGTCATTAAATCATTCAATCAACCAATTTGTTTAAAATGCTGATTCATTCAGAACGAACACATTTTGATTTGTTTTTGGTTGTAAATATATTAATATTAAAAAATCAAAACGTACCATGCAATATTTTGTCTAAAATGTTGCTTATTTAAAAATAACTTCTTTGTTAAACTCTTTTGTTGTACAGTAAACAAGCAATACCATGCTTGCAGTAAATACTACTGATTGTAACTGAAAATGTGTAGTTGATAAATAATGAGTTACATTTGAATTAGAATATATGATGAGTTACATTACAGTCATTTCCTCCCTTTCCCCTAGTTTCCATGTAGAACAGATATACACTTGTCTTCATATGCCAATGTACAACAAAACATTTTTTCCCCCTTTGTGTCACTAGTTTCTTTTATTCACTCAGCCTCCTGTGCTGCCATTTTCAAGGAGAGACAAAAAACACTTGGTTCAAACCCCACTAAACGTCCTTAATACCAGCATCATGACTAATGCTAAAAATCTCTTATTTCTTTGTTCCTTCCGCCAGGTGCCTCCTTTTAAGAGCAGCTTTGAGGGGAAGTCTTTACAGGATTAGTGTTCTCTGTTCAAGCAGCCTGACACTTGCTGAGCAATTTCCTGAATCTCTGTGTTGAGAATGTTCTAGAAAGTTCACAGTGCTGACTACAGGATTACGCAGAGACTTGTTCCAGCCAGGAACCAGGCAACAGGTAAGCCATTCAAGATCAACACTGCACTGACAGTGGAAATGTCACCGGAAAACAGGAGCAATATTTTTAGCAACATGAATATTTTAAAAGACATTCAAAAGATGCAAAACAAAAGGTTTGTCAAGCATTATAGCTGTGCTTTGTATCTGTAGAAATGATTTCATTCGTAAGCTGTTCTCAACGAAAAAAAGTCAATGGCAAACTTTGATTTCAGCAACACTTCCTAGAACTGAAATAACTGCCTAATGCACATATTTAGCACAAGAATAACCCCTATGAATTGCTTTAATGCAAATGAACCTATAGTAAGGGAATAGTAATCCCTCTACTGAGTGAAATGACCCATGTAGCAATTATTTTCATTTTAACGGCAAGGTCAAACCATTGTGAACATTTAAAACTCTCATTACATAACACTAATTACATCACTCAATTCTCCCCTCATTTCTCAGAAACGTATGGCTCTATTTTCAAAAGATGAATGGCAGAACAACCTTTTTTCATAAAGTCACTTGCCTTCTAAGACTGTCATAACATATCCCCCTAACCATCAATCCAAGCAAATGTATATTCAAAAGGGATGAATAGCATATCTGAATTTTTAAAAGAAGGCCACAGTGCCTCATATTAAGAAGCTATTTTTAAAAAGGCCTTGGTGATTGGAGCACTAGCCATTCTTTTCATTCACACAAGCAATAACTTAGCCACATTTATTATGCTGACAAGTCTCCTTTGCACATGTGTGTCTCCAATACAGAAACACAATGTTCTGAATAAGTACATGAGTAATACAATGCACATGAGGCCACCCAGACATGTTTTTTCTCTGTTGAACATGACTCCAGTGCATCAATTAATGTCTTGTGAAGTGAAAAGCTGTGCGTTTGTAAGAAACAAATCCATCGTTAAGACGTTTTGACTTTAAAACATTGCTTCCAGTCAAAATACCAGTCCATAATCTATACAAAATTCTTCCTCCAATGAAAAAGTCCATCCCCTGTTGTCCTCTCACATCAAAATCCACTGACATATTTGTTTAGAACTGTTTAGGCTGTGTTTGAAGTTAAAAATGTCTTCATTATAGATTTATTACAAATGCAGCTTTTCACTTCACTAATGTTAAATCAATGGACTCGAGTCCATGAAGTTTTTATCAGACTCTCATTCTGACGGCACCCATTCACTGCAGAGGATCCATTAGTGAGCAAGTGATGTAATGCAAAATTTCTCCAAATCTGAAACAAACTCATCAACATCTTGAATGCCCAGAGAGTGAGTATATTTTCAGCAAAATTGTCATTTTTGGGTCAACTGTTCCTTTAAACTGACTAAAAATCAAGAATTAAGATCTGCTTGTTTTGTAATTTAAGCTAGCACATTTCAACAGATATAGACATAATGTGTTTCATTTACATTCAGAGCAGATGCTCTTGTCGTACCGGAATATTTTAAGCATATTTGCAATTCATTGACATGACACAAAGTGAATATTGAGTAAATAGTTAAGAACAATAATATGAAAAATTATTAGCATGGAATAGGCAGAATATGAAAACTGACAATTATAAAAATGCATAAACAGCCAGAGAAGTGTGATCTACCAGCCACACATCAATCCAGCAATGGGCCAAATATTATCCAGTGACCGATGAATATACACTAAAGTTCTAGACTGGAAGACCATGCCAAGCCTTTGACACAGAAATAATAATAATAATAATTTTAAAAGATTTCATGACCACTTAGTGCTGCTTTACATGATTAGTATTAAACATGCTCTGCCCTCTCACGTCAGTCCCCTGTAAAAGATGCCTCAATTAATTATACAGTCTTAGTTGGCCTGAGTAAAGTTGAAAACATGAATTATTCATGTGTAATTTCATGAAACACTGTCTGTCTGTGTGTGTGTGTGTGTGTGTGCGTGTGTGTGTGTGTGTGTGTGTGTGTGTGTGAGAGAGAGAGAGAGAGAGAGAGAGAGAGAGAGAGATTGGATACAGTTTGAAGTGCCAACTCAGTGTTGCAAGACCAACTCTGTCATCTGTCGAGGCTTCATTCAGTCTGATTCTGTAACCTCACTTTGTTCCCCTTTCACAGCTTTCATCCTCTTCTTTGACATTTCTCAGCTTTGCCCTTTTCACTTTCTTCATTTTTCTAACTTTTCCTTGCCATCATTTCTGTTACCTCTTTTCATCCTTTACCATGAGACAATAATATCTGTAACCTGTCCTTTTTGTTTTATTAGATACATTGTGATTAAAAGAGAATTAGGTCACTGAGTCAAAAAAATAAATAAAAAAAATAAAATGCTCAAACTTATTGTTCTTGTTGTGAATTAAAGGGAATGAAATTTCTTTATTTACCCTTATTGGCCACAGTACACTGTTCCATATTATGGCATCTTATATTGACCAAAAAAAAAAAAAAAAAAAAAAAGCCCTATAAAATTAGTCCATAATACTTTTGTAACTTTCTAAAGCCATACAATACCTTTGTGAGATGAAAAGATCCCAATTTTAATTTGTTATTCACTATAGGTTCAGATTTGAAATTACATAAGGGTGAATATTCATTTTTAGAACAAATTTTGTGAAGGTGAACGAATTTGAAAATTCAATAAACCAAAAGTCTCTTTAAACGTTCAAATTGAGAAAACCTTTTAAATACAAAAACAAATAAATGCAGCTCTTATTGATTAAAAAAAAAAAAAACACAGAAACCAACATCTGCTGAACAGCAATCAAATAATAGTGTATTATTCAATTAAATGGCTAAAGTATCTGAAGGTCCAGAAAAGAAGAAAGGATTTGCCCTTTTACAGATAGTCCAATGATGATTGAGTTGTTCGTGGATGAATTCGCCCACAGAGTTCGTGGATGAAATCACCCACAGAAATAGCCACATTGAAAAGTTCAGATGACAAAAGAAGGAAACAACTCACAATGACTATGTGCATGTGAATATGAGTGAAAGGCAAACATCCTCCAAATGGTGAATGATGAACAGGAGTATGAAAGCCGTTGGCTGTAAGAAGTGCTGTTGTCTGAAACCTGCCTCATCTAATGACATTCACTTCATCTACCAGAAACAAGAGTCTTACAGTCACTATAGTGTCATTGTTAGCAACAGTAACTTGCATTAGCATTACTTCCTCTTGCTGTTCTTCCCCTTGGATGTTGTTTGTCATTTATTTATTTGTTTGGTTGTTTGTTTTTGTTTATTTTTCCCTGGAAATATTGTGTTGTGACATCTTATTTGCATATTTCTCCTGAATGTGTACCACTTTGCCCACAGCTATGTGTTGTGCAAATGTATCAAATTTTAATATTCTCGTCGCTAAGGGGTCTGTGCATTATGAGGGTAACGATATGGCAGCGAATTTCCAGAGGAATACATTTCCACAGACATTTCCACATTTCTACATTTTAAAAACAGAGCCATCTACATATTTTAGATATATATTGCATGCTTGGAAAGATGTATTTTTAAAATATAAATGTGTTTGAATGTTTGAAAAGCAATGTTTAAAAAAAAAAAAAAAAAAAAAAATATATATATATATATACACACACACACACACACACACACACACACACAATATATATTATATTTTTTTAATTGTTTTTAAAATAAGTTAAAAATAATGCACTGCAAAGATATGTATATGTATATATGTATGCATGTACGTATGTATATATATATGTGTGTGTGTGTGTGTGTGTGTGTGTGTGTGTGTGTGAAGAGTTCATTTGCAAAAACAGATAACTCCGTTTTTAACAATTTTTAAAAAATCATGTTTTTTCATTGTGCATTCCAATTAATCTCAATTAAACTGCAGTTGGGTTATTTTGATTTGGTTAAAAATAACTAAAAAAAATACAGCTAACTAACACAATAAAACACAATGAAAACATGATAACATAATAAAAAATGATTTTTGAAAATTAAAAAAAAACAGAGTTATCTGATTTTGCAAATAAACTCAAAAACAGATAAATTCATATATATATATATATATATATATACAGAGAGATAGAGTTCAGATGCAAAAGCCTCTAAGTGCCATCTGAAATTCTCTTCCAAAAAGAACATTTTTATCAGGCTCCTATATTTATGTTTAGTTATTTCACTTTAATTGCATTGAGAAGGACCTATACATTGCCATTAGAATACATTTACTGAACCTAAACACAGGAGCCTGATAAAAATGCTTATTTTAGTTGAAAATTTCAGACGGCACTTAGAGGCTTTTGAATCTGAACTCTTCATATATATATATATATATATATATATATATATATATATATATATAATATAAATGAAATATAACTGTCCCCACAAAATGTCATTACGTCTACACTTTACACAAATATATATATATATATATATATATATATATATATATATTTATTTATTTATTTATTTTTGTTGTTCTTCTTACCCATTTGGCAAAATGTTTTTGTTTTCTTTCTAGTTTTTAAGCTTTGATATAACAAAATTACTTGAATATATAATTACTTTTATATTACTTTAATATAAAATATAAAATAAAACAGAATAAAATCATTCAATTATCTTCTGAATATAAGTACAATAATAATAATAATACTAATAAGCCCAATAATAATTTCTAATAATAATAATAATAATAATAAATGTAAATATTAAATGTTAAACACACACACACACACACACACATATATATATATATATATATATATATATATATATATATACTTTTGTTAATAATAATAATAATAATAATTGTATCTTGTTTTAAGGATGTTTAGATATTTCTACTTGTAAATAAAACAAAAGCACTGATTATGAAAATGATTTCCAGAGCTCTAACTTTTCGCCTCATACAGCTGTTGTCCATCTCCATGCTCTCGACTCCCAAATGATTTCATCATCTTCACCATCATCAAATACATCATCGGATTCATCTTCCTCTCTTTGTCCCTGCCTCTTCAGTCTTGTGTTTGCTCTGTCTTCCTCCACCTTCCTCCTCTCTGTCACCTCCTGCAGCACCTGCATGTCCTTGTCATTGCACCCGCTGTTTGCCGCAATCATCTCCTGTATCTTTTCCAGCAGCTCTGTGACTTGATGGCTCTCACCCTTGGCCTTATTATTAAAAACATGATACCTGTTTCCACATCTGTCAACAAGCCACTGCAGAGCTTCTCCCTCACATTCAATGTGCTGCTCAATGGCTCTTTCTCCAAGCAGGTCCCCAAATGTGAACAGAACTATACTGTGAGTCCAAACCGTGGAGCCCAAAAGCCTCAAATGATCCTCCATCGCCTTCCGCTCCTGCTCTTTAAAGGAACAGTCGGCACGAAGGACCAAAATGTAAGCGACCGGTCCAGAAGCGGATAGAGATGCACTCTGTGTGATTTCATATTTATTTAGTTCAGGGGTTTGTTCTATGGGCAGATGCTTCCACCAGCCGGGGGTGTCTATGATGCTGACCTGCTGTCCTCCCATCTCTCCATGTCTCTGAACACACTGGGATGTTCTTCTTGACCCAAACACCTGTCTGCCGAGGATGGTGTTCCCTGTTGAACTCTTCCCAGCTTCTCCATAACCCAGCAGCACAAGACAAAATTCAGAAAAATGCTTTCCAACATCTAAAAACATGGAAAAAATTATATAAGCCAGCACCTGAAACATTATACTGTATGAAAAGAACTGACAAACATTACTTCTGTCAGGTTGATATGGGTTCGAACTTGATCTGCAATGTTTAACAATCGCATTCCTCCTTGTGCTCCCCAATAATTTCATATCATGTCTCTCCAATACAAGAGTCAAAAGTCCCAGTAAATAAATAAATAAAGGGATTGTCATGAAAAAGCTATGAAAGCTATGGAAACTTGTTTTTGCCTTGGAAAAAAAAAAAAAAAAAGGTTTTTAAGTAACAATTCTGACTTTTTCCTCACAATTTGAATAAATTTATATCTCACAATTTGGATTTTTTTTTTCTTGCAATTCTGAGTTCAGAATTTAGAATCGCGAGATATTTTTTTACAAACTCACTATTGTGAGTTAACATCTGTTATCATAATAAATATCTTGAAAGTCCTCGGTTTATGGTTTCTGTGGAAGCCTGTTTCTGCCTTGAACAAACAAATAAATAAATAAAAAGGGTAACTGCAATATATTATCTCACAATTCCTTTTTTTTTTCACTATTCTGATCCATAATTTATTTTATGGATCCATAATTTATTCCCGCAGTTTTTTCTCAGTGAACAGGCTTCCATAGAAACCATAATTCAAGAAATGTATTTAATTTAATTTAATTTTGATAACAAATGTTGACTTGAGTAATATATGAACTGTCAAATGTTTTGTAAAATGGGTTGTTCCCCAACAAGTTTTGACCAATATAAACAAAACTATATACATTACTTAAAGTTCATTATCAAATATCACATTCCCAAAACCTCAGGCACACAGACAAGCACTCAGACTGAACTCATAATAAATAATGCAGCTTGAATGACACAGCGTTTCTGTGATGCACACTGAAGTCTTAGCAGACACGGTGACGCCAAAACTTTCTCATCAAAATAGTTTTTCAAATACAAACTGAGACCATAAAAAGCCACAAAAGAATAAACTCAATTTGCAATTTGAACTCTGTATCCCTCCATCACCACAATATTGTATGTATTGAAATACTTTCAACAAGAGTAGCTCTTATCTTCGTCGGCATCATTCCTTTGTCTTTTTTTACTGATGTGTTCTTGCTCCTTTTTCAGTTGTAAGTTGCTGACTTTGTACTTTCAGTACAGTTTTGCACAATCAAGCATGAGCAGGATGCACCAAAAGGTGTATGCAGATTTTTCGCAAATGTAGTGGAAACATCATTTCAACTTGTTTATGCCGTAAACGTGTATAGCTGTAAATAATGTGTTTTTTAACCTACATTTTACTTTTCTCTTTTATTTTTAAATAAATGTGCTACTGTGTATAATAACTTTGACTAGATGCATTCAGTAAAATCAAAATCAAATAAAAAAGTCCCCCTTTGTTAACAAGTAGATAATGTGGAATGCTGAATAATAAATACAGCATAAAATAGAATTTAAAAAAAAAATCACACATGCACATTCTTGCACGTGCTTACTGCACATTCTTGATGTTATTGTGAGTGATTAATCTGTGCTTTCTCATTAGATATCATGTTTTATTCAGAAACATCACATTATAGAATTAAATTGTTTCAAACTTGTGTAAATGTGTAAAACCAGTATCTTACCCTTCATTGTACTGTCCATCTTCCTCATCTGTCTTTGTTTCTTTGCTCTTGCCTTTGCTTTCCTTTCCACTGCTTTCCTTTTCTGCTTCACCTCCTTCAGTGTCTTAAGGTCAATTTCATAATAATGGCCCCTATTTTGTGCCACCATCTTCTCTATTTTCTCTAGCAGGTTTGTGACCTGACTGCCATCATTCCAGTTCTCATTGTTGAGGACGTGATATCTGTTCCCACATTTCTCAACTAGCCACTGTAGAGCCTCCCCTTCACTCTCAATGAACTCTTCAACAGTCACGTCCCCCAGACAGTCTCCATGGGTGAACAGCACTATGGTATGAGCCCACACTCTCTCACCAAGAAGCTCCATGTGCTCCTCCACTGATTTCTTCTCTGCTGCTGTGAATGACATGTCTACACGCAGGGTCAGCAGAAGCACGTGTGGTCCTGGTGGACAGAGAGACATGCTGAGTAAAATCTCTTCTTTATCCAGTTCAGGAGTGTCAGCCACTGGGAGAGACTTCCACCAGCCTGGAGTATCCACTATAGTCACATGTCTCCCATCCACCTCGCCTTGTCTTCTCACACACGTGGAGGTTCTCTTCGAGATGAATGTCGAAATACTCAAAATGGTGTTTCCAGATGAACTCTTCCCAGACCTTCGAAAACCTAATATTATCATCCTCATCTTAGGAATGTGGACATGTTTGAGACCTGGTAAAAACAAGATGAATTTAAATCAAATATTTTTTTGTCTAAACTGAGATTAAAAGGACGGTTCTCCCCCAAAATAACAATTATGTCATTATTCATTCACCCTCAAGTCAATTCAAACTTTTTCATTCTTTCGTGGAGCAAAAAACGAAGAACTGAAGATGTCAATATTTTGTCACTAAGAGAAGTGAGAACGTCTCGGTTACGTATGTAACCCTCGTTCCCTGAAGGAGGGAACGGAGACGTCACGTCGGATGACCGACGAAATTGGGATCTCGCCAGAGAGACCAATCCACTTCGAGTGTAACTAAACGAGCCAATGGACATTGGCATGCGATTATTGCATCCAGCTGCCGCTGATCACAGCGTGAGCATAAGAGGCAGCTGATGCACCGCATCAATTATGTTTTCGCTGAGGAGCCGAGCCGGCGACCCGGCAGCTCAGCGGTGGTACAGCGACTGTGGCGACGGGACGTGACGTCTCCGTTCCCTCCTTCAGGGAACGAGGGTTACATACGTAACCGAGACGTTCCCCTTTCAGTCGGTCACTCCGAGTCACGTCGGATGACCGACGAAATTGGGATCCCTACCAAAGCGCCACAGGAGCTGCCCCTTCCAGTGCCCTGTGTAGGGCTCCTGACCCTTCCTATAAGGCAGACGATAGGACCGGGCTCTACACAGAGAAGGTCAACTACTGGTGTTCCTTGAGCAACCCAAACAGTAGGACTAGGATAACACTGGGAAGCGTGCCCTTCCACTTGGAAGAGGCACACTGCGGAGTCACCTCCTCCCAAAGGGGGTTTAAGTGACATTCAAACATGTGAAGTAACCCAGAGGGCCCTTTTGCACATGGAAGTCTCTGAGATGGCTCAGGCTGCATCTTTAGAGATGGCAGAACGTGGTCCGCCAGGGGAAACACGGCTCTAATAAGAATACCGTGGAATACACATATGGGATCCCGACAGGGTCTCTCATATGGGCACTAGCCTCGCACCAGTTTTCAAGAATTCATTGGCTGAAGGCCTGGCGCCGGACGCTCCGCCGTGTCCGGACGCCGGAGTGCTGGAGGACTCAACAGGGTTTGCCTGGTTAAGGAACTCTCTGGAGAATTAGGCGTAAGGACGCCGCAAGCCGACTCTGAGCCGGCCCTCTCAGTGCCACTACCCGTTTGAGGTGAGAACACAGGAGGAAACCGGTTCGACACGTAGGCTATAAAACCTAGCGAACGTGTTGGGAGTCGCCCAACCCGCAGCTCTACAGATGTCTGCTAGCGAGGCACCACGAGCCAGCGCCCAGGACGATGCGACACCCCTAGTGGAGTGAGCACGCAACCTGAGCGGGCAGGGCACACCTTGTGCTTCGTAGGCCAAGGTGATGGCATCCACTATCCAGTGGGCCATCCTCTGCTTGGAGACAGCCTTCCCCTTCTGCTGTCCTCCGTAACAGACAAAGAGCTGTTCTGAGGTCCTGAAGCTCTGAGTTCTATCCACGTACTGACGCAGTGCGCGTACAGGACAGAGCAAAGCTAGGGCTGGGTCTGCCTCCTCCAGGGGCAGCGCTTGCAGGCTCACTACCTGGTCCCTGAAGGGCGTGGTAGGAACCTTGGGCACATAGCCGGGCCGGGGCCTCAGTGTTGCACTGGAGTCAGCCGGCCCAAACTCAAGGCACGATTCGTCGACCGAAAATGCCTGCAGGTCCCCCACCCTCTTGATTGAGGCCAATGCAGTCAGGAGTAGGGTTTTCATAGAAAGAAACTTCAACTCGACTGACTGCAATGGCTCAAAGGGGGCAGTTTGTAGGGCTCTTAGCACCAAAGCCAAATCCCAAGAGGGAAGGGAGGGAGGCCTCGGAGGATTTAACCTCCTGGCCCCCCTAAGAAACCTGACGACCAGATCGTGCTTCCCCACCGACCTCCCCTCTATGGGGTCGTGGTGGGCAGAAATAGCAGCAACATATACCTTAAGGGTGGAGGGGGACAGCCTACGCTCCAACCCTTGTTGCAAAAAGGAAAGCACGGCTCTGATCGAACATCTCCGGGGGTCCTCCTGGTAAGAGGAACACCATTCGACGAACAGGTTCCACTTCAGCGCATAGGCCCGTCTTGTGGACGGTGCTCGTGCTGAAGCGATAGTGAGCGCTACCTCCTGGGGCAGGTCACCTAGAACCTCCGCGTCCCGTCCAGGGACCACACATGAAGTTTCCACAAGTCTGGACGCGGGTGCCAGGGGGTGCCCCGTCTCTGAGAAAGCAGATCCTTCCTCAGAGGAATCGGCCAGGGAGGGGCTGTCGCGAGGAGCATGAGTTCCGGGAACCAGGTCCTGTTGGGCCAATATGGAGCCACTAACAGGACCTGCTCCTCGTCCTCCCTGATCTTGCACAATGTCTGTGCTAGCAGGCTCACTGGGGAAAACGCATACTTGCGCAAGCCCTGGGGCCAGCTGTGTGCCAGTGCATCCGTGCCGAGCGTTGCCTCGGACAGGGAGTAGAACCACTGGCAGTGGGTGGTTTCTGGAGATGCAAACAGGTCTACCTGAGCAACTCCGAACCGACTCCAAATCAGCTGGACCGCCTGGGGATGGAGTCTCCACTCCCCAGGAAGTGCCGCTCGAGACAGCTCGTCGGCCGCCTGATTGAACACTCCTGGGATGTGGATGGCACGAAGGGACCTCAGATGCTTCTGACTCCAGAGGAGGAGGTGGCGGGCGAGTTGCGACATGCGACGGGAGCGCAAACCGCCTTGCCGGTTGATAAAGGCAACGGTCGCAGTGTTGTCCGTACGGACCAGAACGTCCCTGCCCCGAAGGCGCCCTCTGAGGCGGCACAGGGCAAGGCGTACTGCCAGCAACTCGAGGCAATTGATATGCCAACGCAGAAGGGGGCCCGTCCAACCCCTGATACTGCGTGCCCGTTGTACGTGGCACCCCAGCCGGTGGCCGAGGCATCCGTGAAAACCACAGCATGCCTGGATACCTGCTCCAGGGGCACTCCTGCCCGAAGGAACGAAGGATCTGACCACGGGCTGAAGGTCTTGCGGCAGGCCGGTGTAATCTGAACCCGGTGAGTACCGCGTTTCCACGCCCACCTCGGGATTCGATCATGGAGCCAGTGCTGAAGCGGTCTCATATGGAGCAGACCGAGCGGAACTATGGCCGCAGCTGCAGCCATATGCCCCAGGAGCCTCTGAAAGAGTTTCAGTGGGACCGCTGTCCTGCCTGATAAAGTCTTGAGGCAGTTCAGCACCGACTGAGCACGTTCCTGGGTGAGGCGTGCTGTCTGGTTGACCGAATCCAACTCCATGCCGAGAAAAGAGATCCTCTGCGTTGGCACGAGTTTGCTCTTTTCCCAATTGACCCGAAGGCCCAACTGGCTGAGGTGCCTGAGCACCAGGTCCCTGTGTGCGCACAACAGCTCTCGAGACTGTGCAAGTATGAGCCAGTCGTAGAGGTAGTTGAGAATGCGCACACCCCGTTGTCTCAGGGGAACAAGGGGCCGCCTCTGCGACTTTGGTGAAGACACGAGGCGAAAAGGGACAGCCGGAAGGGCAGGACCTTGTACTGATATGCCCGACCATCGAACGCGAATCGCAGGAATGGCCTGTCTCGCGGGAGAATCGAAACATGAAAGTACGCGTCCTTCAGGTCGATTGCTGCAAACCAATCTAGGGGACGGACGCATCCAAGAATGCGTTTCTGCGTCAACATCTTGAACGGCATCTTGTGAAGTGCACGGTTCAAAACTCGCAGATCCAAGATCGGTCGTAACCCACCGCTTTTCTTGGGCACAATGAAGTAAGGGCTGTAAAACCCCGACCTCATATCGGCTGGAGGGACCGGCTCTATTGCATCCTTCGCCAGTAGGACTGCAATCTCCGCGAGCAAGACAGGGGCATCGACGGCTTTGACTGAAGTGTACCGGATGCCCCTGAACTTGGGGGGGACGCCGGGCGAACTGAATCGCATAGCCGAGTCTGATGGTCCGCAGGAGCCACCGGGACGGGCTGGGGAGCGCTAACCAGGCTCCGAGAGACCGCACCAGCGGGGCCAACGGGCCCACCGACATGCCCGCGGTGGGGCAGCGAGGTGGAACACAGGGACCGGCCCCAGGGCCTGTGACGGCCTGGCCTGTGACGGCAGGGGGCGGGGTCTGGGTGTGTAGTGTAGCACTCACCTGATTTCTCCTCGCATGGGAGGAGACACAGGAACCCGGCTTGAGGCTTGTGACAGCCCTGCGTTTGACGACTTGAAGCGGGGACTGGAGTGCTACTGCCCTTACCTGGTTCCACGAATGGGCAGGAGGGGTGCTCTTGGGCAACCACCCGCTGCCTGCTGGCGAGAGAGGAGGAGGGAAGTGATCCTGTGATGCACGGATCACCACTCTCCTCCTCTTGAGACCCGGAGATTGAGGAGACCGCTCTTTACTGATGTTTTGGGTACCGCTGGCTGCTGGGCCAGCGGCGGAACAAAATGAACAAAAGATACTCCACCCGGCCCTCCTCCGGGGGAGGGAGTGGTGCAGTCACCATCTCCCGATGAGCGGTCTCCTCCATCTCTGGGTCGCCCGTCTCAGGGCCTCTTGCACTTGCGCTTGCCGCCAGGTTTGGCGGGGGCCTGGACGGGCTGGGCGTCCTGCCTGCGACCGGCTCCACGACGCTGCCTGGTGAAGGCTGCTGCGGCTGCGCGGGAGCGGGGACGGCCGCAGGGGGCGCCCACGGCGACGAGCAGGCTGAGTGGCTGCAGCCGGGGTGGAAGCAGCAGGTTTCCTCCGGCGCATGATGTGTTTGCCTCAGTCTGCTTCTGGGCTGCCGAGAACTGCTGGGCAAAGCTCTCGACAGCGTCGCCGAAAGGGCCGGTCTGTGACACGGGAGTACCTTCTCCTGCCCCGTCATGTCAGCGAGACACAGCCAGAGATGGCGCTCCTGGACATCGCACAACCCAGAGACTGTGCGGTCACCTTCGTCACTCGTAGCGCGAGGTCCGTCGCAGCACGCAGCTCATGTAGAACCGCCAGGTCGTGACCACCCTCGTGCAGGTCTTTCAGTGCTTTGGCCTGGTGGACCTGCAGCAACGCCATAGCGTGGAGGGCGGAAGCCGCCTCCCCACAGGCTCTACAAGCACTGCCAGTTAGACCTGACGAATACTTAGAGGCCCGTGAGGGGAGACACGGATCACCCCGCAGGGTGGAAGCGGCTGTTGGACACAGTTGCATGGCCACAGACCGTTCCACCGAGGGGATGCCCGCATACCCCAAAGCGGCTCCACCAACGAGGGTGGTGAGAGCGGAAGAACTACAAGATGTGTTTCGGGCAGTGAAAGGTGCCCTCCACAATCTTGTCAGCTCCTCATGCACTTCCGGAAAGAATGGCACCGGAGGGGGGCGCTGAGAACCAGCGCCACCCCCACCGAGGAACCACTCGCCCAGCCTCGAAGGATCGGGACACGGTGGCTTTTTAGGATTCCACACGAGCCCGACATTCTCGGCGGCCCGGGAAAGCATAGCCGTCATCTCTGGGTCTGGCACGGACAACGCTACCACACCCGAAGGGGGCAACGCAGCCGGGTCGTCATCCCCGGAGAGAGAGGGCCCGCCCTCCGATGCGGTGATCGACATCTGGTCGTCAGAGGGGGCACCGAAGGAAACGCGTGGCCAGCGCGCTCCTTCGGCAGCTCCACCGGCTGCGGAGTGCTTGAGGGGTGAGGAGCTCCACTTGGGGAAGCCCTCGCCGTAATCCTCAAATCACCTCTAACTCCACCGGATCCAGTGTGCACGCCGGATCACGGCAGGCAGAGGGACTCTGCCATGTTTGACATAGCAGAGTCGCACTCCGAGATGGTCATGTCCCCGCAAGAAGAACATGAACCATCCACGAAAGCCACCTCAGCGTGCTGAATGCCCAGACACGTGAGGAAGCGATCGTGACCGTCCTGAGGCGCCAGGAAACGACCACACCCAGAAACGCACGGGTGAAAAGACATCTTTAAAAAGACGCGATCACCCGTGTTGCTCTTTTAGAGAAATTGCTCTTTCAGAGAAATGCTCTTTTAGTGCTGAAGCACGCAGGGGAGCTGGCCACCGCACACTCCTAGTGTGGCTGTCAGCAGGAAGACGATCTTTCTCTCCCGGACACCGTGACCACCGCTGCCGCGCCGTAACGCCCGCACTCGCTCGCAGAACACTCTCTTGGAAGGGATAGCAGTAGCTTTAACCACTACCGCTCGGCTCCGAAGCGAAAGGATAATTGATGCGGTGCATCAGCTGCCTCTTATGCTCACGCTGTGATCAGCGGCAGCTGGATGCAATAATCGCATGCCAATGTCCATTGGCTCGTTTAGTTACACTCGAAGTGGATTGGTCTCTCTGGCGAGATCCCAATTTCGTCGGTCATCCGACGTGACTCGGAGTGACCGACTGAAAGGGGAACTAAAGGTAATGGGCATCTACATTTCTTTTTTGTAGTCCATTATATTTCAATTGAAAGTTACAGCAGAGAGAAAAAAATGATTGGTTTATTATAAGTTTGGCTAATTTGTATCATTTGACTTCATAAGGTCTACAAATCAGAATTATTTTAAATGTGTTTTTGTCATTTTGGAATTCAGTAGCACACCTGATCTCCTTCACTTTCATTAAATTGGAAAAAGTAGCCATGATACTCTTCAGAATGTCTCCTTTTGTGTTGCATGGGGACAACATGAGGGAAATAATAATGAGAGAAAATGATGAGAGAATTGTAGTTTTTGAGTGAACTATCCCTTTAAAAATGGTTATCTGGGGCCAAATTCACAAAACATTAAGAAAAAATTCTTAATATTTACTTTTGTCTTGACAATGTAGTTAAGAATATTTTGCATTCCCAAAAACATTTTTAAATTCCTGAAAAGAATGTTCTTAAAAATCTTTGTGAATAATTTGTTAAAGTTTGGATAACCTCCAAATTACATTTTTCTCGTTAGAAAAAAAAAATGTAATTTTCAGAAATGGCACTTAGAAACATTCATAAAGGGATAGTTCACCCAAAAATGAAAATTACCCCATGATTTACTCACCCTCAAGCCATCCAAGGTGTATATGACTTTCTTCTTTTATACAAATACAGTTATATTAAAAAATGTCCTGTCTCTTCCTAGCTTTACAATGCAGCAAAATAAAGTGCATAAATCCATCATAAAAAGTACTCCACATGGCTCTGGGTGGTTAATAAAGGCCTTCTGAAGCGAATCAATGTTTTTGTTTAAGAAAAATATCCATATTTAGAACTTTATAAACCATAATCTCTAGCTTCTGCCAACTGTCCTACGCGCGTTCACTAGAGTGGCATTCCAGAAGATAACGTAGGACGTAGGCTTAATATTTTTAATATAGCTCTGATTGTATTCATCTGAAAGAATAAAGTCATAAACACCTAGGATGGCTTGAGGTGGAGTAAATCATGGGGTAATTTTCATTTTTGGATGAACAATCCCCTTAAGAACTTTTCAGAATTTAACCTTCTTGAGAAGATCTTCATGAATCAGGCCCTGGTTTTTACCTTGTCGTACAAGTGGAGTCTCCCATTGTTCTTGTACCATCTTCCTCCTCTGGTTTGCTCTCATGTATCTCTTTGTCATCATTCCTTCCACCGTATGCATCCATTTTCTGTCCATTTCAAAATGACAGCCACCGTTTCCCATGACCATCGCGTCTATTTTCTCCATTAACCCTGTCAGCTGTGTACCGGTGGCTCTCTCAGTATTAAGAACATGATATCTATGTCCACATTTCTCCACTAGCCAGAGCAGAAGAGACTCTCCTTCACTTCCAATGTACTTTCCTAAAGTTTGCTCCTGTAGCTGGTCTCTATATGTGAACACGACTATAGTGTGATTCCAAACTCTCTCGCTCAGAAGTTCCAGGTGTTCCTGCACTGACCTCCTGTGTTTTTCTTTGAATAAAGCATCGACACGTATGATCAGCAGAACCGCATGGGGCCCAGGAGGACAATGAGCTACGCTAAGCACAATCTCTTGTTTTTGAAATTCAGGGGTTTCTTTGACAAGGTAGTTCTTCCACCAGCCTGGCGTATCAACTACAGTGACCTGCCTTCCGGCAAAATCTCCATGCATCTTCACACACTGGGCCGTTCTCCTTAGATGAGGCTCTGCATGACCTGTTATTAGGTTTGCCAAAGAGGTTTTCCCTGCTGCTCTGTTTCCCAATAACACAATCCTCAAATCAAAGAGAAACTGGACTCCTGCCAATAAGAGACAATGCATTCCTAATATCAAAAACATGATTTCTTGTTCTCTGCTGCACTGTAAAAAAAAATCCATAAAATTTGCGGTAAAAAACCGGCAGCTGTGGTTGCCGGAATTCTACCGTTCAAAATATGGTAGCAACATTTTAGGTTTTACAGTTTTAAGTTAAATTTACAGTTAAATGCCGTAATTTCATGAAATGATATAATGTTAATATACCAACTTATTGAAGTACTGAAATCTGTTTTGTACCTTTGAAATACACTGATAACCACCAAATGCAGGTGGTGATGAGAAAGTCACATGATGAACAAAGTCCATCACAAGTAGCTTTTAAATAATAACATATATAGAAGGTGCTCAATGTCATTCACATAAACACTAAACACCATCATGGTGAGACTCATTAAACTGTAATATGCAATAAACATTCATTTAACAACATTAGATGTAACATACAACCCTAATGTACACAACTGATAAGAAAAAACTAAGAAGAAACAGTTATTTCAAAGAAAAAACATCCAATTTTAAATGCAATGCAGGGAATTTTGGGAACGTCAGTTTATGGTTTTTCCCTGTAAATTTTACATTCTTTTTCACTTCCAAAAACGGTATTTCACCATAAAATTGTCTGCAATGTCTATTACAGCTTTTCACCGTATATATTAGAAGAACTTACCGTTAATCATTTAACAGGTTTTTACTGCAGCATTTTCACAGTTTTTTACCGTTAAAATCACGGTCATTTTTTACAGTGTGTCTATACATCTAGAGATGTATTGTGCTTAGATTTAAGCTTTTCTTAAACACAAAATCAGAAATGGTAGACACAAAGAATTTAAATGTGTTAATCAGGGAACTTACCAAATTCACTTGCTTCACATGTAGCCATCACTGCACTCTTTTATTCATAACCCTGCTTAAAATATTTAGAAATAATGTCACTTTTGGTCTGAATTAGTTACTGTACAATTTAAATGATAGGAGAAGGTTAATAAAATTACTTCCATCTTCAACTTTGTATTAATGTGTTTTTGTGGCACCAAGATCAAGCTAATGGATGATGCTTTTAAAATGACAAGATTACCACCCCATACATTTACAGCGCTTTTCAACAAGCTTTTAGAAGCCATTAGCTATCTGTGAAAGAATGAATAAGTGAGGTGAAAAAGGAAAAAAGGTTTTACCTTTGTTCTCATCACAGCAGAAGCGCTGACAGTGAAATGAAGAATATTATTCTTGTGTGCACAACAAATATGAGCAAAACTGGTTAGTCAGGCTGAACAAGCAGCTCAAGACTTTTATGGAGTCTTATAAGAAGGGGCTCTGTTTCCATTACATTGACCAATTTAAATGGATACATCCATTGAGAGCTCCTTGTACATATCCATCCTAGATATTGCAATGAATTAGTGATTATAATGACCATAATAGCTGTATGTATGAGTGAACTATTTTGATTATTTGATTACTGATCTGGAAATAGTCACTTATTTGAGTGCAACTTAGATTACAGGAAAATCAAAATGCATTGTAAAAGGATTGTTAAAAAAAAATTAATTACTTTAAAGAAACTTTAGTAATAGGAATATCACATAATTTACAAAATCTATTAAAAGCCCATAAATGTAGCTTACATTTTACATTATAAAGTTTCTTTTCAACATGCTGTAATGTTAAATTTCTCCAAAAATTCTCTCTCTATATATATTCTATCTTTAAATATGTGATGCTCATATTGCAGGGAATGTCTGCACAGTTATACTCACCAGCGCTCAAACAAATGTCTTCAAATGAAAAAGGAGTTTCACACTTTCCCTTGACATTGATCACAGAAGATGAATATATATGTTAGACAGAAAAGAGAATAGGAGAAATGGGCAGAGAGGTTGTGTGAGTGATGACTCATGGACAGTGTCAGCGAGTGCTTGTCTTGTTTTGATGTACAACACACAGATGCTTGAGATCGGTCAGGGACAGATATGGCCATATCAGATTTCACAGAACTAGAGGGGGAATGCAGAAATTGCTTATAACCTTGAAAAGACAGACCTTGAATGAAAGAAAGAGAGAGAGAATTATGTGGAAAGGAACCGTACAGTGAATCCTTTGACAGCACTCTGGATAAAAATGGCTTTAAAAAGCTTTCAAAACAGGGCCATTTTGCAGACTTCGCTAGTGGTTTATCTGTTTTGGAACTTTTTATGTAAATATGATGTTTGTGTGAGTCATCTCATTTTCTATCAAATTACAGATGATTCATATGGTCTCTGAGGTCCCCTTCAGTCTATAAATCTAATTAGCGCTTCTGCACCCTCAGCCACACAGGACCGACGTTTAGTTTGAAACAGAAGATCTGAGCCTTTGTTTTTCAGTCGGTACAAGCCATTAAAGTTGCATTTAGCTCGTACATCATCACTGTTATCGGCATCTCTCAGTGGAGGATTACTGCTAGTAAAACATGAAAATTGAAGGTTAAGAACACAATAACAGAGATTAGAATCTGTCTTTATCTCTAAGGAACTTGCCGGCTTAAACCGAGCTAACTCTCTGTTTATATGCCCATGTATCAGGTAATTGGAAAGTTCTGCTCGGCTGGAACCTGCGCCACCTCCAGTGATGTTGGTCACACTTGTTTCTCTCTCATTCTGTAAGGAAATAAAGCCTCCGTGGGTGCCCGAGCCCCGATAAGGAGAATGTTAGGAGGGCTCATGATGGTACTCGGATTATACTTCCACAGTCCCTCTATCTAGACTTATCTGAGGACAAACTGCCTCGAAAACCTTTCCAAAACATGGCTTCTCTTCCATTCGTGTGTTTAAGATTGCAATATGCCAGAGGCTAATCTGTGCCAGGATCTTTCTGCTCCGAGATTATTTTCTCACATGGATGAATGTGAATTCTTCAAAAAAATGAGGCAGATTATTCAGGAGGCAGACTGGTTGACATGCACTTGAAATTCAGCTGTGTTTAATCTGTATCCACTTACTTAGTTCCTTTAGTTTGAAGAGGTTCTGGCATGCCGTGAGCCCCAAAATCACTTATTTGACTTCTTAGAGAAGCCTTCGGCTTGCTAAATTGAACTGATCTAAATTTACCATCAATATTTAGACTCCTAGCTATGAACAAAAGCCTGTTCTCTTGAAAAACAAAAGCAGTTTTAAATTAAAAACTTGAGGCAATGAATAAACAACAGCAGCATAATTTGATTGTGGATACTGAAGAGTGATTATCTGTTTGTAACAAAACAATGAATCTCTCTGAACAATTTCTGCTTAATAAGAGAACTTTCATTTGACTGAATAATTAGATTTTTGCTTTCTCTTTTCAATCCCATTCTCATGCCTTCCAGAAACTAAGACGAAGCTACACTGTTAGACATTTCTGTAATTTCCACAGTAATTTACTGTATATCACCCAGTGTAATACTGCAAATTCCCTTCACAGTAAAGTACTGTAATACCCTTTGCATCATGGGAATTTTCTGTGACGTCAGACCCGACATACAGAGACTTACTGTATTTTTTAAAATTGCTGTATACTACTGTATTTGCTGTAACGGTCTCTTCGGTGCCATTCTACTGAGGTCGTTTTATTTTCCTCATTTCTTACATTTGGAGTGACACAATTTGCCCTTCACCGTGTCTACAACGCCGCAACAGCTTGGGACTGACTACACTGGATGTGTTACATCACTTGTAATGATTGGAAAATCCGTTTGTCCTTCATGTCAGAAACAGCACGAGCGCTTGGAGTACATCTGCATGTAAGAAATATACCGGGGCATCAGTTTACTGTCCGCATCCACTGTAGATAACATATATTGTGGGTTTTATATTGGGATGAACCCACGAGAGTGGAAGAGCTCCGGAGAACATCTGCGCTGTGTGTCGATGCACCTTACGAGAGAATAAGACCTGCAAGCAAGGTAAAAATGTACGTTTGTCTGTGTTTTTGCACACCAGTTTAACCCATAGTAACATTTACTCGTCAACATGGCGGTAACAAACTTTACTATGGTAAACTGCGCTGTCATTTCAAACGACTTTTGACATCTTATTGAATTAAGTTACTGAATTAAAATTGTTTTTAACGAGCAACGCTTATCTTATATTAACATTAGGTTAACTAATGTGAAATTTAGTTCAGGTGTTAGTAGTTAATGTTGGCCAATAGCCTTTTGAGAAAATAAAATCGTATGTTAACTAGGTTAAACTAGTTTTATGGCTAGCTGCCTTTCTAGTTTTAGAATTAGTTTCTTATAGTTTTTAATGGAATTTAAGATTTACTGCATTTTTTTGTATTTGTGTTTTAAAGGCAACTGCAATGAAGCATCAAGAAAGACATGAGCATGCCAGCCACCCTGAGACTGATCATTCATGGTAAGAGAACAACTATGGTTTTGAGAGGTTTGAGTATTCTATATGAGGTTTCCCTTTTAAAAGTGTGCTATTTCTACTTCTTGTTTTTCAGAGAAGACATTTCTGTCAAAGTGGATGGTGAGCAAAGATGGTGGCCACATTTTGGAGCAGCACCTGGGTTTTGCAGATGGCCATGTATTCTTTGGCTGCTTGTCTTTTTTCCCCATTATGTTTCTGTTGCCTAAAGATTCTTTGTGAGGATGAATCCAGAGGACACAACATAATGCACTGCAAAACGTCCTAAGACAGGAGAAATGGTGAAGATGCACTGTTCCAGCATTGGAAGTCTGTATTTTTAAGTGTTATACATGCAATTTTTTAAATAAAGAATTTGATATTTTGTAATTATTGTCTGTTTTAATTGAATGCTAGTTAATAGAGTAAAAATAAAATTAATTCTATATAAAAATTATGAAATCTATATTAAAATGAATGAATTACAGTAGTATTCTGATGAATTGGTTTTTATTTACAGTAATTTACTGTAAAACAGTATAGTTTGCAACTGTAAATCAAATACAGTTAGCTACTGTAAATCTTAAAACCCTTAAAAACCCTTTGAAATGTCTAACAGTGTATTGCTGTTTTTGATAGAGCACGTCTGCAATTAAAACTGATGGCAACATCGGCTGCTTTAACTTAACATAGAAGACATCACTAAGAATAAAATATTTAAGGTTCATACAACCACGCCTTATCTACACAAGCTCCGTTCCTCTTAGCAAAAACATTAATTACCTGTACAGTATATAATTGAGTTTTAGAGGAGTTTTATAAAGTACTTTTGTACTTTAATGCAGTTCTGCTTTTAACAAATGAGCTGCATGTTCATTTAGTTCCAGGGAAAAAAATGATAATTAGCGTGTTAGGCTGTACAGCCAGTAAACCCTATACAGTATGCCATAGAGGAGTTTCTGACACAAAACCAAAAATATCTCCTATTCCAGCTGAGCTCTCATTAGTCATTGGAGTTATTAATGTTTGGAGTTGTTATTAATGTGCTTCAGCCTTTCTACTCAATCCTCCATATAATCTGCGGCTGTACAGTGATGGTGAAGAGTAACAGGGAAAACCATAAATGGCACTTTTCACGAATATGATACAAAATAGGGCCTGATTTTTTTTTTTTTTTTTTTTTTCAACAAATGGTGTTAAAAGGGATAGTTCACCCAAAAATGATTTTTTTTTTTCATCCTGATATTGCTCCAAAACTCTACGAGACCTTCTTTCTTCTGTGGAACATAAGATGATTTTGAAAAAAAGTCTCAGTTTTTTGGTCAACAAAAATGGTTTGGTTACCAACATTCTTTAAAATATTGTATTTCGTTTATTTGTTTATTAATTGATTGATTGTCATATAGGTTTAAAACAGAATGATTTTTTTTTTCATTTTTAGTTGAACCATCCCTTCGTAAAACTTCAGAAAATCATGACTGTCAACCTAAATATATACAAATTGTTATATTTTGTATTCCTTCATGTTAGCAGATTTATGGAATCTTGTTACCAAAATTTAGGATTTGTGAACCCTAATATGTGAAAACTAGGCTAGAATGGGTATAATCACAGTTGCAAATTAAGCCTAAATCATTCAGTTGTAGCTAAATTTTGGTTTATATGTGATACATTTATATTGGTTTAAATTGTTTGATATAGGCTAGTCAAGTCAAATCCTATGAAATAGAAGAGGCCAAAATGTCTTTTTTTATGGTGTCTAAAACTAGCTACTTTTCATGCTAAGTAAATTTTATGTTAGATAATACATCATATCTATATAACAGATCAAAGAATAAAAACATGGTGTTTGTGTTTCTACTGCTTTTATAAAAGTCATAGGCCACCAAAGTGTAGCGCATCTGTGGAAGAAGCCACATTACAGCACACTTCTGTCCAGACGAGTAAAACTCCTACCTCAGAATGAGCCTAACAGATTTTAATAGTAGTCTTGCCCTTGACACTTTTTACTCTATAGCTCGATTTCATAACACAATTTAACATGTTCTCACAGGAAAGCGAAAATTTATTTGTTTAGTAATGACGACCAAATATTAAGGTGTAAACGGCAGCTGGTTTTGTCTGATTTAAGTATGTTAGATTTTCATTATACAGTGTGATGATCAAAAAGTGACAAGTCTTTTGACATTTAAGCTTTGTATTCCCAGATCTCGAGGGTAAATGGATGACGAGCCTTTATATTTGAAATCAGACCAGTACAAGCGTAATCTTGACCCTCAGGAGGAAAGTTGACTCTAAATGTATCATTGAGACTGACCTGACAAGTGCAGACACTGTGACTTCTGCTGTGAGTTAGACCTGCTATTCAGGTGACCAATTTATCATCGATCTTCCCGTTTGGCTGTTGTTTTCTGGTGATTTTCTGTAAGGGAGCTTCCCATAAAGGCCTACACTGTACAAGAACAAAACATAAAGGAGGTTTCATCTATTTTGCAGCCAACACACTCATTCGTCTTTCAGGAATTATTAAACATCACTGAATTATCAGTACACATATATCTCAACCTTGACATGCTTTAGCATAAATGTTTCTCATTCATACAGTTGTGCTCTGCTTTCTGTCATTTCCCTTCTTGTCACTGTTTCCAGTGAATTAATAAAACATGCTCTGTCTGTGTAAAATGTCCATCAAAGTCCTTGTGTTAAAAACTAATTAAGGTGTTCACAATCCCAATGGCCTTGCAAGACTGTAAAGCAACTGCACAAAGTGCAATATACAGAACACATACTGTTTTAATATCTCTAGACATATTGTAATCACACAATTTTCAATTTTGTAATAAACTACTATATACTGTTTTGTATACTGTTTGGAGTCAATAAGATTTTTTAAATACTTTTATTCAATAAGAATGTCTTGAAATAATTATAACAAAATAAAATGTATTTCAATAAAATCTATAACTGTTTTCAACATTGATAGTAATAATAATAAATGTTTCCTGAGCAGCAAATTAGCATATTATAATGATTTCTGAAGGATCATGTGACACTGAAGACTGGAGTAATGGTTGCTGAAAATTCAGCTTTGTTGTCACAGGAATAAAGTAAATTTAAAATATATTCAAATAGTTTTTTTTTTTTTAATTATAATATTATTTCACAATATTTACTGTTTTTAAATATATTGCAGTCTTGGAAGGCACAGAGGCGTCTTTAAAAAAAAATTAAATTAAATAAATTAAAAAAAAAAAACCTTCCTACTGGCCAAAACCGTTTGAACTGTAGTGTATGTGTAAAATGGGTTATACTTGTTTTATGGGCACATGAAACTTTGTTGCAAAAAAAAAAGAAAAAAAAGAAAAAAGATGGTTTAGTCAAAATGTGACTATATTTCATCCAGACACTCCATCTCTGAGAAGTGAAAAGTCCATAAGCTTAATTAAAACGAGAATCTTCATTAGGGCTGGGAACCGGCAGGCCTCGTGTGATCGGATTATGAGATTTGCTTAGGATTCACAAAATGAAACCAAATATCTCGTTTGAACTCAGGAGGCTTGTTCTAGTGTCTCTGAAATATTTGATGGGAAAAAAACTGAAGCAGTTCATAAAAACGGTTCTCTGTGAAAACTGGAAGACAGACAGAGACCATCGGAAAATACAAAACAAACAAACATCAAGGCTCATTATAATAATGTATTGTGATTGTGGCATTATAATGCCACATGTCTGGAGTCTGCATCAGGATAAACAAAACTATTTTTGCACATCCATAACCAAAATGATCCTTAAGTTCATCATTAAGAGAATGACATTAACAAACACTCAAGTATGTTGAGAGATGAAATGTCTTCCAGCAAGTGGGTTCATTGTGCAGATTCTGGATTATGACTTATTATACTCACACAAGAGCTAAAGTCATAATGAAGTCAGAATGAGATAATGTTTTCACACCATCATCATCATTTAAAAAAAAAACATAAACGTGTATTGCCATTTAGCTGTTTGTTTTTAAAATACTTCAGTTCCTCAATGCATTTCTCGTTCCATATAACATACGTTAAAACAAAGCAAAACAAACAAAAATCTAAAAAGCCTTTACTTTGAATTGTTTTTATTCTGATACTGTTAGCGCTGTGTAACATTTATAAAACAGTAAAAAATAAATGAACTCAGTTATTATGAAACACCATCTTGATCAGTGTCCAGATCAGTGTGACAGATGTCCTGATGGTTCGGAGTCGCAGCATGCAAAAAAACAAGGCAAACAGAAAATACATCCCAGCTTTATTCAGATATATCAAACTGGAATAGAAGGAGCGAAATAAAGTAACTGGTAGAGAGACAGAAGATGGAGGAAACTGTGAAGATGCAGCCATCTGCTTTCAGTTTAATATTCTGATTCTGATGGATGACAATTAGAATAAACAAGAGTGAAAAACGTTGAGTCAGTGATCCATGACATCATCTTCTTCATCACTGCTTTGAATAAAATCATCCTCAATGTTGTCTACAGATGGTCCAGCTTCATCATCATCATCATCATCATCAGCCCCATGCTCTTCACCACCCAGCTCTGCTAACAGCTGCTCCGTATGCTCAAACATGGGTGCGTCCTCACAGCGCAGCTTCACATAGAGCTGCAGATTAGAGAAGAGAGAGAGAAAAAAAGAACAGATCTTATGATTATTATCAGAGGAATAGTGGCAGTGTTTGTTTGGAGAGTAAAGAGAAATCTCAGCTTTGACTCCAGGCTTGGCATGTTTTGCAGTGTGAACAAGTTGCCACTAAATCACAACTCTCTTCTCCTATATATTTCTCTTTTATCTAACTCCTCTTTTCTCCATCTTTCAAGGGCTATCTCTCTTTCTCTCCTTCCGTCTTTCTTCGAGAAGGTCCAGTGCCAGCGAAGTCAGCTGGCAAATTCCACAAATTAGTGACTCCTTTCCAAGCACAAACGAAGCGAGTTCTGCATCAGTGGGAAACTGTTCAGCAAGTGACTGAGTGCTTGCCAGGAGAGGAAGAGAATTCAATCCCCCCACTGTCTCAGCTCTTATCACTGTAAAATATACCCTGAAAGAACATGATAAAAAAGCAATTCTCGATGTGACTGCAAAACAATATATCGCCCCACACTTTCTCCCTTTGCTTAATATAAGAACGCTGGCTGGGGATTTCATCCTGTTTCAGCAGGGGAATCAGTACAATTAATGTCAGAATGTTTTACAGTTTCAGTGCAACTGCCAAATGTGAATAAAGGGATACACAGGATTAATTAATGATCAATTAATTGTCATTTTAATCGATTAAGATTAAAAAGTCTGTTAATTTCAGCACAAATACATTCGGATGCAAGCTGATGTAAAAATGAAGCAGGCTCAATATAATGAGAGTAGGGGAAAATGTTCTACAAATAAAGACTGCACTACCTGCAAACAAAGTGATAATGTATTAAATAATAACATGTCGACGAAACACATGAAATTACACCATAATTAATGTAGCGCTATGTTATGCACATTTTGTGTTATTTAACTTAAATTAAAAGTGTTTTAATGCAAATCACGACCAGTAAAAGGTACAGAGAGATAAAAATAAATAATAATAATAATGATAAATAAATAAACAAACAAACAAAAAGTTCTAAAATGAAAAATTTATCTATGCACATTTTTTTAAGTCATCCACATGTATTTATAAATAGTAGCAATTATCAACTGATATTTAATTTGAATAAAAAACAATTATGAAAATTCCTAAAATATTACTTATATTATAAATATTACAAAGATTTAACAGTACGCACATTGTGTATTATTATTTGACAAACTCAGTTTTCACCTTCCTTAAAAACAGCATATTAATGAAAAAACTATTTTCTATAAAATGCATGTGATTACATTGATAGTAGTACAGAAAGAAAAATAAATTAATAAAGTTATAAAATTTAAAAAGTAATTTAAAAAGTAATCTGCATGTCACTGTATTAATAGAAACAATTTTTCAATTCTGAAAATTCCTACTTGAGTACTGATAGAACGGTATGCACATTGTGTATTATTATTTGACAAACTCAAAATTAAAAGAATCGTTTCAAATTTCATCTTCCACAAAAACAGCATATTAATGAAAAAAAAATTTTTTCTGTAGTAGTACAGAAAGAAAAATAAATGTAATAAAGTTATAAAATTAAAAAAGTAATTTAAAAAGTAATCTGCATTTCACTGTATTAATAAGTAACAATTTAATCAATTAAAAGTTAATTTTAATGAAAAACAATTATGAAAATTCCTTAAGTATTACTTGAGTGAGTACTCAAATGACAGAAACCAGACATGAATAAGAAACAGTCTTCATGTGATATAAATGTGGTTAATGATGGCAAAGCTAAAAAGAGCACAGTCGTCAGACAGACTTGCACCCCATCAAAAAGCCACGTGGAGAGTGTACAAACTTCCTCAACTTTCAGAAAGTGTCATGTGAGAATAACTAATGCACGCTATTTTTTCTAAAGGTCACTCCTTATGAGGTATTAGCAGTGCGTTTGGGGTACAGCCCTCTCTTCAGTGAACTGTAATCATGCAGACGCTACTCTAACAACCAGGCTTTAATTAAGAAAGCACATTTCTTATTAATACTTGAAAGAGCAGTCATTTAAAAAGCTGGAGAAAGTGACCCCACAACTTATCAACCTCTCCTTCGCTGTTCTTTCCTCTCTTTCCTTCTTTTTATTTAATGAGTTTTAGCACCACAGAACCTTATTTAACTCCCTCAGGAGCGAAACCACAGAGTCCTTCACACTCGCAGACTAACCAGGTCATCTCACACACACATACTGTCAGTGGGCAGCCCGTTGCTCCCTTATATCACCCTCAGAGCCGTGGGAACGGTCGCTAAGCAACAGCGAGTGGCGACAGCGCTCTCTGGGCCTCGTGGGATCTCATTTACGGACCGATCATAAGACCTCAGGAGAGTCTGAAACTCCTACCTGCTCTACAGACCTGACCTTCACACACACACAAACATTAAAACCACTGGCCACACAGGTTTAGTTAGACCCATGAGGGCATTTTAACACAATGTTGATGTGTGAGTCCATGTACTGTAGGTCCTTTTTGCTGCCGGATATCAAGGTTAATTGTGATGATAAAGCAACGCTAAAACATTCAACTCACACAGGCTCAAAAGACCGGAACATTTTAATGTCTTTTGATTGATTTGTTATATACTGGTTAATGCATAACTGGATTGGATAGCTACATCGGATGGTCATTGCAAACATTACTGTACATTTAATTCCAGCTTCAGCACTCAAATTAATAGACCAATTTGTATCAAAAGGACCAAGATTTCTAGGTAAATGTAACATGCCTGGTTTGGAGAATAAAAATACACACTTTACAAATCAACTCTTATATAAAGTATTTTAATAAAGAAGAACATTTTAAATGGTATTTTGTTAAGCGTATTCATTAGCTCACTTGGATCAGTCACCTAAAAAAGTGACTAAAACGTGTGAGTGCTTCAATGATGGGGTTTGGAGGAGAAAGAGAAGAAAGAGACAGAAATCAGAACTAATTATTCATAAAAAATAACTGCAGTTCATTTAATTGTTGTATATAATCATATAAATGCAATGCAAATACACAGTATGTATATGTATATAAAATATATAAATTTGTTTTGGATGAAAGAATGTCAGATAGAGATAGATAGATAGATAGATAGATAGATGGCTAGATAGATGGATAGATAGATAGATGGATGGATAGATGGATGGATGGATGGATGGGTGGATGGGTGGATGGATGGATGGATGGATGGATGGATAGATGTAAAATAGTGAAGAAAGTCAAGCACATTCAGTCAATGGACGGCTAGAATGACACGATGGATGGATGGAACAATAGATTGATATCTAGTAAAACAGAACAATGATGGTTGAATGGATGGAACGATAGACAGACAGATGTTGTGGAAAATGGAACAAAGGATTTAATAAACAGCCTTCAATCAAGATCTTTTGACAGAATTTCATTAAGTAAGGTGACATACAGCATCTGCAAACATGGGAATATCAGTCTCCTCTGATAGAAAAATGATTAAAATGGTTTAAAATTTAAATATGTGCCATATTTTGTGTAAATATATCTCTAAACTTAACACATAATTCTCCTGGGAGCAATACACCGAGATGATTTTCAGCAGTGATAGAAAATGCACTGCATGAAGAGGATGACCCTGTACCACTCCACCCACCCCTTCTGCAAATAAATAAAGGAATTGAGAAACACTTGTGCCACAGCTCCTGTGATTTGGATTCACAGATCTGAGTTGTGTTTATTTAATCAATCTAGAGGAGGACGGCGCTCCAGCTAATGTGTTACCTCAGCAACAGCCACCATCTGGAGTTCCACTCTGCAATTACTGAGACCTGATCTTTAGTCCCGATAAGAGTTACACTCCATCAGCCACTGATACACACACAGTGTCAAAAACACCTTCCACAAACCCACAGTTCACCCATCACCCACTCAATCTCCTCATCTTTACATCCTCTAATAAGCTCTCAAACATGTACACAGTGGAAATGTTCCTCCTGGAGGAAGCTACTGCTGAATACTATCTTCCACTTTTTGCAAGCAATCCCTCCCTTATCCAAGACATCTACCTTCTCCACTGATGTATTTGTATGTTTTGAAATGGCAGCTTTGCAGAGGAGCTCTGTCTGGGGGAAGAAGTTCTTTGCTGAAGAAAATTGGCTGGAGGTGGTGATGTGTGTGTGTGTGTGTGTGTGTGTGTGTGTGTGTGTGTGTGTAAAAGAGCAGAAAAGAGTCTACGATCTTCTGCTATGGCTATCTTACTTGCTTGGGAACAAGAAAAAAAAAAAGAATTTCACACACGCATGTGCGACTGAAGACAAACCACATATTCATACACATACACAAACACATCTGTTTCTCTCTCATGGTGTGGATATTAAACTGAGCTAATGATTTTTCGAGACCCTAATCCTAAACCAAACCTGCACACAAACATTTTTGCATTTTTACATTTAAATAGATGCTTAGTGCATTTATTAAGGATGATATTTTCCTTAGCCATTATCTGGTTCTCATAATTCAGAAAAAAAACAAAAAAAAAAAAAACTGATACCCACATTTAATTGGCTAACTAGATTAGGTTTATTTTTATCTATATATTGTTATTATCATTGATATGTTGTTATATTTATTCTTTATAAAATAATATTGTATTATTATTATTATTATTAGTTATTAACAATAATAATTTCATTAAATAATAATGTAATTTTGTATTTTATTTCATTTAATTATATAAATCAATTCACACACAAACACATATATATATACATATATATATATATACACACACACACACACACACACACACACACACACACACACACACAAATGTGTACTAGCATTGACTGGTCCTCAGAATTCAGACTAAAAAGGACATTATTATTATCATATATATTTTTATAATATTTATATAATAATATATATTATTATATAAATATTATAAAAATATATAATATTTATATACTAATATATTATATATACTGTATGTTATTAAAATAGAAATATTATCTTTCACCTGGATCTAGAATGCTTCATTTAAGTAAATTACACACAACACAACATTTTTTTGTATATACATCCATCCATTTTTAAACTTGGGTAAGACTGCAGAGATATTTATTTACAATATTTAAATTTGTATTTTACAAAAATTAGGCTTTATTTAGATAAAAAATAAACCCAGGATATCACAAACTAGTACAATCAGACTTAAGTATCTAAGTGTAACTTCTCTACTTCCAAATACAAAGCAGAAGTTTCCTGGTCCCAGAGTGTGTGTGTCAGGAATAGGCATTTGTGTTGAAAGCAATGAATGCAATCGTGTACGTGCCTGTCCTTCCCTCTTTCTCTGCCTTCTTTCATCATTCAGATTACCATCAAGGACTCCTCCTACTGTCCTTAAATCACTCTCTCCAGGCCGTATCTCTCACTCTTGTTCTGTGCCTCTCTTCTCTGATGAACTGCTGGGCTGGATCGACTTCTGATCCACAACTGACCTTACTGTCCAGCTGACAGATAGTCATTTATATCTGCACAGGTTACACACACACACACACACATTCTTTCCTTTCCTCTTTCCTTCCTGCACTGCTAAAATACAGTGTGACAGCAAAAGAAATTTTACCTGAGTTTGTGACTTTGCAGAACTTTATTTTGTTTTGTATTCACATGAATCATCTGAACAAACCAATTCACTAGAATGAGTCATTTCAAACAGCATTCGAGTATGGGCTGTGAAGAACTATTTCATTTCTTGGTTCTACCTCTAACAAGACATCTTCTTGATGAATGAACATTGAACTGAATCATGAGTAAATGATTCAACAATTCATTCCTTAAACACAAAGAGACACACACACACATACCTAATGTCAAAAAAGGTCAGCTTTCAAACACTTCTGTGCATCAAAGCAAGAAAACGCGAGTGCCATAAAAGGTGTCAGGGCAGAGTGATACCAAAGGATATAGTTTTAGTGTGATTCAATAGACGAATAAGTGACTCCAATCCTGTGTGCTCGTGTCTACCAGAAGTGATTTCTCCAAGAGCACAGTGATAGCACCTTCCTATATCTCAAGAGATGAGAATGGCTCTTAATACATCAAACTACAGACCTGAGCTAAAAGAACAAACAAACATAATGCACTCAACAAAAGATGCTCTGCATCTCTCATTCAACTGGGAGTGCAGAGATACAAGCAAACAGACCGAAAGGGTTCTCTAGAATACATTTATAAAGCATCAGTCTACTCTAAAAGTCACTGTGAATTCAAATATTGCACACCATATAAGAAAGATTTTTGAAACTACATGAGATAAAATTAAAAACCATAATGCAGTACATCATACTAGAGAGATTTTCATTATTTTTGTGCACTTTTTCCATTTATAATTACACTTAAAACAGGAAGCAATAAGAGAGAATGGGATTTGTAAATGCTGCAAGCCAGAGTCGAACTTGAGTACCCTACATGATCACCATAGCTCAATATGTCTAAGCACATGGGCTCTGATGATTACACAATGTTTAAACCGGAGGAAAAGAAAACTGGTAACAACAAATGTCTACAACTGCTATGCTAAAAAACACAGCAAATCAATACAGAATATAAATAGACGATTTGCACATCTTTTCTCAGCTGTTGTTTGCTGATCCTTGTTTGCTAGTGGTTTAAAATTCCACCTGCTTTCTAAACCTTGACAGATAAAAGACCAAATTGGACTGGAGGGTTTTTGAAAATGATCTTGAACCTAGTGAATGGAAGAGGTCCAGACTGCTGGAGAAAAACACACTGACAATGATACACATACACATACATTCACAATGACAGTGGCTAGATTGAGGGACGTTACTGATATTCTTGTTTGATCTACTAAGTTTTTCTACTGCTGGTTGTTGAATGCATAAATATTATCAGTCAATATCAGAGATTTTTGCAATTATTGGTATCAGACAATGTGATATACTTGTCAATACTGAATTGTTATAGATGACCACTGCCTTTATTTAATACTCATTTAAAATCAATCTTTAAAAACACTAAGGATTTAATACCACTATTAAATGGAACCTTTTGCCATTCTTAAAATTAATATCCATTTTATTAAACCATACATTACAATGCTAAATTCACTAGAATATAAAACAACTGATTTCAGTTTTTAATTTTAGATTTTTGTATATTTTAGTTTTGAGTGTTTTATTTTTTATTCAGACAAAATAGTATATATATGACTAAATATCAGCAATTTATCGGTTATCAGACAAAAACTGGCTCATCGGTACAGTTCATTTTTAATATAGTCAATTTGGTCACACTTTATTTTAAGGTCCAGTTCTCACTATTAACTAAACCCTAATTACTGCTCAAAGTTAGTAAGGTAGTCACTATGGGTAGGATTAAAGATATAGAATATGGCAATGCTTTACAAGCACTAATAAACAGCCAATATGCTAGTAATATGCATGCTAATATGTAACTAGTTAATAGTGAGAATTGGTCCCTATACTAAAGTGTTACCATCAAATCCTTACTGAAAATGAATGTCTTCAAGTAACAAATGTCTGATTATTTGTCCTGAGGTTTTGCCCACTGTGTCACACCACCACACTGACTGTTAAAAACACAGAGAGAGGCACTAATCGTGGCACTCACTAGAATATTTTTATCCTGACATTTGACCCCTGCAGTGTAAAAGCCGTAAACAATGTGCAACACCTAATAGCTGGTTTTGAGCTAAAACATACAATCAAAAATGTATGATTCACATCGCCTGTTCACTATCTCTATAGAGTGTGTGAAAGACAGCTGTGGGTTCAGATGTGTTCAAATCTACTGCACTCAATGAAATAACACAAAGCATCTACAGTACCAACACAGCTGTCGTACATAGAAATAAAGGGTTGAGTAAAATACACATGTGGAAATGCATACAAATATACATAAAACAGTTAAAATCACAGAGAAAATCTGTACCGGGCAAGTCTAAAAACACTCTTGCATCTCTTCCAGGAAATGTTATATTCACTCAGATACACTGGAAGAAAACAGCAGACCTGAAACATAATTTGTTTAATTGGAATGTGAAAAGACCGTGAAGACTGTTGCGCAAATTAAACAAATTGTTTAGCTGCGCATATTAGTTCCTCGAGGTCACACAAGGTGTGTGTTCAAGTGAATGTGCTTTCTAAGTGTTTTGCCTTAGGCGATTTCTAGAGCTGCCATGGTAAGTTACAGACAGAGCAATGAGACGCTGGTCAAACTGGTCATTTTGCACCCATGGCTGAGCAAGACGCTTCACTAACGCTGCAGTAACATTGTGACACACAAGATCTATATAACAAAAGCTGATAAAATGCCTTCTGAATTTTTCTTTCTTCAATTTCCCCTCAAGGATCGATAAAGTGTGACTGTCTATTCATGTAGCATGAGGCAGGAGTATATATGCATCATAACATCAGCATGATAAATCATTATATGTAAGATTATTAATGGCTGAAAATATGGTCATGCACTCAAAGCTCAATCAATACTGTCCAGATCAATACAGGACAAGGGATGAAGGTAATGAAGAATAAAAAGACACGTCCTGAGGGATGAAGAGAGGAAGAATGAGCTGATGGAGATAAATAAGAGGTAGCGACATATGAAAAGGAGGAGAAAAATCCTGAAGAATACAAAATATTTAAGTACTGTGGAAGAAACAGGCCAGCTCATTGAGATCCACTGCAAGTGATTAGATGATAAAAAATATATTTTATATTTTGTATGTTTTGAATTTGACTTCCACAGGTGACTTTTGTTTTGTTTTTTTCACTTTTGCCTTTTTCGTTCCATGATCCTTTTTTTTTTTTTTTTTAACTCTTCTTCTAAGGTCATGTGACTCTTGATTAATTACCTGTGAGTATAAAGGAGTGTTTGAAATAAATTTTTTATTGTTTGACAAAGAGCCTATTAGCACAAAACGTTACCTTGTGTGAAGTCCAGGAATAAATCATTTAGCATTTTTGGAGCCTATGGTGTGTAGACTTTTGTTTGTTTTTTAATGTTTTCTTTGTCGAGCACCTAATTTTGAGCATTTTGTGCTGTTGATGTACATGCATTGGTTCCGTCTTTGCTAAGTGATTAGATCACTAAATCACATTTGTAGGTAATCAGAAACACATTACGGCCAAATATTTATTGGGTCAAAAACACTATAAAGAAGTAATATTGTGAAATATTATTGCAATTTAAAAGAACTGTTTTATATTTAATACACTTTAAAATGTGCTTTATTCCTGTAAGAAATCATTCTATTTCTTATTATTATCAATGTTGAAAACTGACTTGCTGATTAATATTTAAGTGGAAATTATGATACTTTTTTTTTTTTAGGATTCTTTGATCAAGGGAAAGTTGAAAAGAACAGCTTTTTTTTATTGGAACAGCACATTTATATTTGAAATATGAACATCTGTAAAAATGTAAATGCATCCTTTCCAATTTGAAGCACCTTTACTGAATTAATTTCTTTTAATTTCTTTTTTAATCTTTTAACTTTTTAACAGTAGTGTACATTAATACTTAAATAAATGTTTCACGAAAATTGTTGATGCTGACAAATTTGAGAATGTTAAGAAAGAACTAATGAATGAATGAATGAATAAATAAATAAATAAAATTCAGTAATTGTTGCTCACCTCATGTCTTGCCAAACCTACAAGTATATGACTTTCTTTTTTTTTTTTTTTACATAAAACACTAAAGTTGAATTTTTAAAGCAAAATTCTTGAGTCAGATTATTTTAATGAATTAGATGATGAAAATCAAAATGATTTGTTATCCTGAGATCAACTTCCTGACTGACTTAATGATCTGAAAAATGGAAAAATATCTAATACATTTTGGTCTGTTCCTCACAAAAAGCTATTTATGAATTCAGAGGACTTAGAATAGGGACCACAAATCATATGGACCACTTTTTTCATACCTTTATAGTTCTTACTTTTTAAAGCTAGAAAGATTCATTCATTGTATTAGCACTGAAAAAACTGCAAGATATTATTCCAAATATTTTGTGTTCCACGGAAAGAAAAAAAATCATGAAGGCCTGGATCAACATGAGGGAGACAGAATTTTCAATTTTGGGTAAACTTATCCTTTAACACCAGATATAAGCAGCAATAAAAATCTTGACTGACCACTTGTGATCGAATCAGCGAAACGGATGTTAATTGCAGGTAAAAACAGGGCCACAGAGACAAAAAAGTACTGAGAAAGAGAGGAAGAAAAAAAGAGTTAGCCAGGAATAGAGGGAGTAAAGAGAGGCAGTGAGGTATGGAGAGGGAGGAGAGGTGGGTATTGAGGGATGGACGTGTAAAGAGCTGGACATTGAGCAGAAGGCAGAAAATCAATGGTGAATAGCAGCTAAAGTGGAATCTGAACTCTGCCTGAAGTCATAGACTGTGACGGAGGAACGAGCGTAAGGAGAGTAAGGAAGCGAGAGAAGGATGGGATGAAGATAGAAAAAGGCAATATGAGTGCAGACACAGAAAACAAATCCACAGCAGGCAGAGTAGCCACAAGCTAATTAAAATCAGAGGAGCAGGGGAAATCAATCGATTCAGGAGAAAAATCGAGGCTGTAATCAAGAGATTAGCTCAGAAGCCATCAATTTCACAACAACTTGCTAATGATCACTAAAGCAGAAGCATGAAACTGAAGATTTAAAAATATATGGAAATACTTTTGATCCAACCCTCAGCAGCTGGACAACAGCTAACAACGTAGTTATATATTTCATATTTATAAGTCTCCATTTTAGATATTAGGAATATGTCTGCATGTATGTATGCATGTATTAAAGCACATTTTTGGACATTTTGACTTTCTCTTATAAAACACAGAAGATAATTTTAAGATGTTTAATTTATTTTTGTCCATTCAATGTACAGGTGCATCTCAATAAATTAGAATGTCGTGGAAAATTCATTTATTTCGGTAATTCAACTCAAATTGTGAAACTCGTGTATTAAATAAATTCAATGAACATAGACTGAAGTAGTTTAAGTCTTTGGTTCTTTTAATTGTGATGATTTTGGCTCACATTTAACAAAAACCCACCAATTCACTATCTCAACAAATTAGAATACTTCATAAGACCAATTAAAAAAAACAAAAAAAAACAAAACAAAAACATTTTTAGTGAATTGTTGGCCTTCTGGAAAGTATGTTCATTTACTGTATATGTACTCAATACTTGGTAGGGGCTCCTTTTTCTTTAATTACTGCCTCAATTCGGCGTGGCATGGAGGTGATTAGTTTGTGGCACTGCTGAGGTGGTATGGAAGCCCAGGTTTCTTTGACAGTGGCCTTCAGCTCATCTGCATTTTTTGGTCTCTTGTTTCTCATTTTCCTCTTGACAATACCCCATAGATTCTCTATGGGGTTCAGGTCTGGTGAGTTTGCTGGCCAGTCAAGCACACCAACACCATGGTCATTTAACCAACTTTTGGTGCTTTTGGCAGTATGGGCAGGTGCCAAATCCTGCTGGAAAATGAAATCAGCATCTTTAAAAAGCTGGTCAGCAGAAGGAAGCATGAAGTGCTCCAAAATTTCTTGGTAAACGGGTGCAGTGACTTTGGTCTTCAAAAAACACAATGGACCAACACCAGCAGATGACACTGCACCCCAAATCATCACAGACTGTGGAAACTTAACACTGGACTTCAAGCAACTTGGGTTATGAGCTTCTCCACCCTTCCTCCAGACTCTAGGACCTTGGTTTCCAAATGAAATACAAAACTTGCTCTCATCTGAAAAGAGGACTTTGGACTACTGGGCAACAGTCCAGTTCTTCTCCTTAGCCCAGGTAAGACGCCTCTGACGTTGTCTGTGGTTCAGGAGTGGCTTAACGAGGAATACGACAACTGTAGTCAAATTCCTGGACACGTCTGTGTGTGGTGGCTCTTGATGCCTTGACCCCAGCCTCAGTCCATTCCTTGTGAAGTTCACCTAAATTCTTGAATCGATTTTGTTTGACAATCCTCATAAGGCTGCGGTTCTCTCGGTTGGTCGTGCATTTTTTTCTTCCACACTTTTTCCTTCCACTCAACTTTCTGTTAACATGCTTGGATACAGCACTCTGTGAACAGCCAGCTTTTTGGCAATGAATGTTTGTGGTTTACCCTCCTTGTGAAGGGTGTCAATGATTGTTTTCTGGACAACTGTCAGATCAGCAGTCTTCCCCATGATTGTGTAGCCTAGTGAACCAAACTGAGAGACCATTTTGAAGGCTCAGGAAACCTTTGCAGGTGTTTTGAGTTGATTAGCTGATTGGCATGTCAACATATTCTAATTAGTTGAGATAGTGAATTGGTGGGTTTTTGTTAAATGTGAGCCAAAATCATCACAATTAAAAGAACCAAAGACTTAAACTACTTCAGTCTATGTTCATTGAATTTATTTAATACACGAGTTTCACAATTTGAGTTGAATTAGTGAAATAAATAAACTTTTCCACGACATTCTAATTTATTGAGATGCACCTGTAAGTCAGTATTCAAATCAACATTGAACCAACATTGTATGGACCAAAAATCCAGATCCATTTTTTAAAATACCTTTTTTGTATTCTACATAAAATGGAAATACATTTCTGTTTTATAGGTTAAAAGGAATAGTTTACTCAATAATGAAAATGTACTCACCCTCAGGCCATCCAAGATGTACTGTAGATGAGTTTGTTTCTCCTTTAGAACACATTTGGAGAAATTTACACATTTGCATTACCTCACCTGCTCACCAATAGATCCTCTGCAGTGAATGGGTGCCGTCGGAATAAAAGTTCAAATAGCTGATAAAAACATCACAGTAATCCACACGATTGCATGCTTGTAATAGAACAAATAAATCATTAAGGCGTTCTAAATTTAAACCATCGCTTCTGGCCAAAATTCCATAATCCATAGTCCATAATCTACAATAACACTTCACCCAGGAAAAAAGTCCATCCCTCTCACATCAAAATCCACTGGCATATTGGTTAAAACGGTTTTTGCTCATAAACCGTGCTTGATCTATGCATACTGATTCAGACGAGGCAATTTTTTCACTGGAGTAAGCAATGCTATAGATAGAGGACTTGTATTTTAGAGGGAAGCAATGGTTTGAAGTTAAAAACATCTTACTGATGGATTTGTTTCATACAAGCACATAGCTTTTCACTTAACAGGACATTAATTGATAGACTGGAGTCATGTGGATTGCTTGTGGATTATTGTGATGTTTTATCAGCAGTTTGGACTCTCATTCTGATGGCACCCATTCACTGCAGAGGATGCACTGTTGAGCAAATGATGTAATGCTACATTTCACCAAATTGGTTTCTGATAAAGAAAGACTCATCTACATCTTGGATGGCCTGACGGTGAGTAAATTTTCAGGAAATTTTTTTTAACTATTCCCATTTACAGTGAAATGGTGCAGAAAATAACTTTCCCCCGGTTTCACAGACAAGGCTTAAGCCTAGTCCTAGACTAAAATGTAAGTCTTAGCTGTTTCAGCCGAAATAAACTTGCACTGACTGATCTTAAAATACAGTGGGTATGGAAAGTATTCAGACCCCCTTAAATTTTTCACTCTTTGTTATATTGCAGCCATTTGCTAAAATCATTTAAGTTCTTTTTTTTTTTCCTCATTAATGTACACACAGCACCCCATATTGACAGAAAAACACAGAATTGTTGACATTTTTGCAGATTTATTAAAAAAGAAAAACTGAAATATCACATGGTCCTAAGTATTCAGACCCTTTGCTCAGTATTTAGTAGAAGCACCCTTTTGATCTAATACAGCCATGAGTCTTTTTGGGAAAGATGCAACAAGTTTTTCACACCTGAATTTGGGGATCCTCTGCCATTCCTCCTTGCAGATCCTCTCCAGTTCTGTCAGGTTGGATGGTAAACGTTGGTGGACAGCCATTTTTAGGTCTCTCCAGAGATGCTCAATTGGGTTTAAGTAAGGGCTCTGGCTGGGCCATTCAAGAACAGTCACGGAGTTGTTGTGAAGCCACTCCTTCGTTATTTTAGCTGTGTGCTTAGGGTCATTGTCTTGTTGGAAGGTAAACCTTCGGCCCAGTCTGAGGTCCTGAGCACTCTGGAGAAGGTTTTCGTCCAGGATATCCCTGTACTTGGCCGCATTCATCTTTCCCTCGATTGCAACCAGTCGTCCTGTCCCTGCAGCTGAAAAACACCCCCACAGCATGATGCTGCCACCACCATGCTTCACTGTTGGGACTGTATTGGACAGGTGATGAGCAGTGCCTGGTTTTCTCCACACATACCGCTTAGAATTAAGGACAAAAAGTTCTATCTTGGTCTCATCAGACCAGAGAATCTTATTTCTCACCATCTTGGAGTCCTTCATGCGGGCTTTCATGTGTCTTGCACTGAGGAGAGGCTTCCGTCGGGCCACTGTGCCATAAAGCCCCGACTGGTGGAGGGCTGCAGTGATTGTTGACTTTCTACAACTTTCTCCCATCTCCCGACTGCATCTCTGGAGCTCAGCCACAGTGATCTTTGGGTTCTTCTTTACCTCTCTCACCAAGGCTCTTCTCCCCCGATAGCTCAGTTTGGCCGGACGGCCAGCTCTAGGAAGGGTTCTGGTCGTCCCAAACGTCTTCCATTTAAGGATTATGGAGGCCACTGTGTTCTTAGGAACCTTAAGTGCAGCAGAAATTTTTTTGTAACCTTGGCCAGATCTGTGCCTTGCCACAATTCTGTCTCTGAGCTCTTCAGGCAGTTCCTTTGACCTCATGATTCTCATTTGCTCTGACATGCACTGTGAGCTGTAAGGTCTTATATAGACAGGTGTGTGGCTTTCCTAATCAAGTCCAATCAGTATAATCAAACACAGCTGGACTCAAATGAAGGTGTAGAACCATCTCAAGGATGATCAGAAGAAATGGACAGCACCTGAGTTAAATATATGAGTGTCACAGCAAAGGGTCTGAATACTTAGGACCATGTGATATTTCAGTTTTTCTTTTTTAATAAATCTGCAAAAATGTCAACAATTCTGTGTTTTTCTGTCAATATGGGGTGCTGTGTGTACATTAATGAGGAAAAAAAAAAAATGAACTTAAATGATTTTAGCAAATGGCTGCAATATAACAAAGAGTGAAAAATTTAAGGGGGTCTGAATACTTTCCGTACACACTGTATATCAGTGCCTTTGTTTTGTCTCAAGATGCACCCCAGTAATGTTTTTTTCTAAGCACGTTTATAAAAATTACTTAAATGTCCTAATTGAACTATGGCCTAATCCTGGCTTAGTCTAAGCCCTGTCTGTGAAACCGGGCCTTTATGATGCTACTGAAATATACTCTTCTCAAAGGTCAAAAAATGTACACGATCATCAGATTTAATAACAGTTTAGGTGAACCTTTATTACCTTTATTACTAAAGGTTGAAAGGTTATCGCTTTTAATACCAAGCAATAAGCTAGCAACTCATTCATAACTGGCAGTATATTTCACAGTGCAGAGAGATGACCTTCTAAAAGGCTAATTAATAAATAATAACTGTTTGCTTTATTATGGCCATATTAATGACACAGCTAACAAAAGCTTAGCGAATATGGGGCACTGATTAAAGAGCAGATGAATAATTGAGACGTTAGCGAACGTAATTAAATATTCACAAGTCTGAACCAAAGCCAAGAGCGTGACTTTCAGGTCTTATTTACATATTTTGTGCTCATGAGCTAATTTTTACTCTCAAATTTTCTTTTAAAAAATTAATAAAGTAGCACAAACAGATATTCCTCTTCACAGATTTAAACAGTAGACAAACTCCAAAGATCTTATGAAGTCTTTCAAGATTATGCAGATGCAGAGATACTCTTAAATGTCTCTCAAATTAAAAGAGAATATGTTCATTATTTATTGCATTTATTTTTACTTCCAAATTTTGATTAAAACATATATATATATATATATATATATATATATATATATATATATATATATATATATATATATATATATTAAATATTATACAGGTGCATCTCAATAAATTAGAATGTCGTGGAAAAGTTCATTTATTTCAGTAATTCAGCTCAAATTGTGAAACTCGTGTATTAAATAAATTCAATGCACACAGACTGAAGTAGTTTAAGTCTTTGGTTCTTTTAATTGTGATGATTTTGGCTCACATTTAACAAAACCCCACCAATTCACTATCTCAACAAATTAGAATATGGTGACATGCCAATCAGCTAATCAACTCAAAACACCTGCAAAGGTTTCCTGAGCCTTCAAAATGGTCTCTCAGTTTGGTTCACTAGGCTACACAATCATGGGGAAGACTGCTGATCTGACAGTTGTCCAGAAAACAATCATTGACACCCTTCACAAGGAGGGTAAGCCACAAACATTCATTGCCAAAGAAGCTGGCTGTTCACAAAGTGCTGTATCCAAGCATGTTAACAGAAAGTTGAGTGGAAGGAAAAAGTGTGGAAGAAAAAGATGCACAACCAACCGAGAGAACCGCAGCCTTATGAGGATTATCAAGCAAAATCGATTCAAGAATTTAGGTGAACTTCACAAGGAATGGACTGAGGCTGGGGTCAAGGCATCAACGTGTCAAGGAATTTGGCTACAGTTGTCATATTCCTCTTGTTAAGCCACTCCTGAACCACAGACAACGTTAGAGGCGTCTTACCTGGGCTAAGGAGAAGAAGAACTGGACTGTTGCCCAGTGGTCCAAAGTCCTCTTTTCAGATGAGAGCAAGTTTTGTATTTCATTTGGAAACCAAGGTCCTAGAGTCTGGAGGAAGGGTGGAGAAGCTTATAGCCCAAGTTGCTTGAAGTCCAGTATTAAGTTTCCACAGTCTGTGATGATTTGGGGTGCAATGTCATCTGCTGGTGTTGGTCCATTGTGTTTTTTGAAAACCAAAGTCACTGCACCCGTTTACCAAGAAATTTTGGAGCACTTCATGCTTCCTTCTGCTGACCAGTTTTTAAAGATGCTGATTTAATTTTCCAGCAGGATTTGGCACCTGCGCACACTGCCAAAAGCACCAAAAGTTGGTTAAATGACCATGGTGTTGGTGTGCTTGACTGGCCAGCAAACTCACCAGACCTGAACCCCATAGAGAATCTATGGGGTATTGTCAAGAGGAAAATGAGAAACAAGAGACCAAAAAACGCAGATGAGCTGAAGGCCACTGTCAAAGAAACCTGGGCTTCCATACCACCTCAGCAGTGCCACAAACTGATCACCTCAATGCCACGCCGAATTGAGGCAGTAATTAAAGCAAAAGGAGCCCCTACCAAGTATTAAGTACATATACAGTAAATGAACATACTTTCCAGAAGGCCAACAATTCACTAAAAATGTTTT
>CM077226.1:24019605-24107105 GCA_039654775.1 Spinibarbus caldwelli
TATCTATTAGAAAGAAAGAGAGAGAGAGAGAGAGAGAGAGAGAGAGAGAGAGAGAGAGAGAGAGAGAGTGTGTGTGTGTGTGTTTGTTTTTGTGAAGGACTAGACTCATTGCGTAGACTAAGGATGGGAATCAAAGGAATTTAATGGTCCAGTTCCTATTCTGACATAAAGGACTTTTTTAAAATAGCTAGTAGAACTGGTGATAAAAAAATCTAAATAAAATAAAATTAAATTAAATTAAATTAAATATTTTAAAATCATAAATATTCATTTTTTAAATAATGTATTGGCTTCAGTTTTGCTCATTAATTATGAATCAACTCTCAGGATGTTGTTTGTACTGTACAAGTTATTTTTAAACAAGTCTGAAGAAAAGATCAGAATGCCCTCTAGTTTAATAATGCTTTTTGTGCTTTTGATAGTTTTGAAAACCATCATTTATGTAACATTAGGGTGTTGGAAAAAGATGTGCTATGTGTATGTGTGTGCTTGAATACATAGTTTATGAGGATGTGTATAATGACTTTGGTATTACAATATAAACATGGTTTATGAGGATACTTCCTTCATCCTCGCAAACCAAATGTCCAACAACAAAAAACAAAAAAAAACAAAAGGTTTTTTTTTAATTAAAAAAAAATGGCAGTAGTTTTCTTTGAGGGGTAGGGTTAGGGTAAAGGGGATAGAAAATACAGTTTCTACAATATAAAAATCATTACGTATATGGAGAGTCCCTGTAAACCACATAATACAAGTGTGTGTGTGTGTGCTGTTCTGTCAAAATACGATGTCTCAGTATCTCAGTTTCAGCACTAATAGCTAATAATGTAAAGTGAAGACCAAAGCACTTTCACACAAACAAACTACTGTTTCAGCAGGATACTGCGCTATATATTATTAATCCAGCTGTCTGAGACAGTGAGCAATACATCAAATGCTGGTGTCAAACATCCTGCCAGGTAGAGCTGGTAAAATAGCCCTGATAATACACAACTACAACAACGAGAAAAAAAACACCTTATATGTTTATAAGTCATTTATTGTCCTTTTTAACATTGAATCATCTCAATCTAGTATGATTTATTTAGATTAATCCAACAACTCTTTACAACTGGCTAACTTGTGAAATGAGTAAAAGCACTTCTACAATTTAAAAAATGATGATCAAAAAAAAAAAAAAAAAAACTTAACACACACCTCCACAACCTCGTCATCCTCCTCCAGAAGATCCTCCAACACCTCTGTGGCCATCTGGAAAAAGAAAACGGCTCTTCGTTTACAGAAATACAACATGTAACTCGAAAGTTAATTGATTTTAAGTTCAAATAATTCCACACCTGCTCAAAAGTTATTTTTGCATAAAAAGAAACTGCAGTGTGACATTATTTAGATGTCATTAAGCACACCGTCCTGCATGCATCAAGCATTTTCCATCATTTTTAATGGTGATTTTGATTAAATCAGCATAAATTATACATAATGGTCACATTTTGTTATACTGCCTTAAAATGAAATTTAAATAAATATATCTTTTTTTGCATTATGGTAATGAGAATTGTGTGTCACAGAGCAAAAAATGATAATGGTCCTAAAAATAGGCTTAAAGAATGCAATTGCTTTATTTTGGGGCAATCTTGCTGATTTTTTGTGGTTTACCAATAATCTAAATGATAGTCAAGTGTAATAACTGGATCAGTGAAATCTGTTTATGTTTGGCTTATGGTCAACAGCACTCTTTTTGCTGAACTTTAATTAAGTGTTAACTGCGCTCTGCTAGCCGGTTCTCAAGGGAGAGAAAAGTATTTATAATTTAATGATTTTTTTACTGCTTTATCACCTCAGTTCTTAAGTTAATTTGTTAAACACCATCTTTATCTCTCCTTTGAGAGCCTGAGATCTTCATTTCCCTGATCGGTGTTATTGATCTATCCGCTGTCAGCCTCTGCCTATCAGCTTAACCCATTCACCCAGAGTGTGTTTTAATTAAGCGTCATCAATACATAAGATCAAGAGCTGATAGACAAGGTCAGTTAAAGTCAAATATTGGCCAATTAAGACACTTCATCTCAAAGCCCTTGAGCTTCAAATCAAATACAGATGAGAGCTCTGTTCAACTGCACAGCGCTTATGAATCGTGACCGTACAATGTGACCCAAGCTAATACTCAACTCTGTACTGTAAATTGATTTTCTGATTCACAATAGCAAGTGCAGATTTCTCCTCCACAAAAACATTCAGATCTGCTACACAGTGTGATTTTTAGACTTCCCAACTTTTAAAACACACTAAAGCTCCTTGTAAGTTTCTCCTGATCGATATACTGAGACAGGCTCTCTTGTTATTCCCTCAGGAGGGTCACAGCTTTGGCCAGGGGCCACGGTGACCCCTAAAGCCTCTTTGAACTCAGATGTCAGCCACTCTCAGCATCCCGCTTTCCTCTCGTCCCGTCACACTCATGCCATCCATTTCAACCAGGGCCACAGAGTCAAGATCAAGCTCTCGTGTATGTATGCGCTGAAAGGGAGGGGGAGAAAGAGAGAAAGAGAAAGTAAAGCAGGAGAAAAGTGAGGATGGATAGAGCACATCGCTCGATGGATACGTAATTTAAGGGACTGACCAACCAATTTACGATCCTGCAAGGCCATAAAATTCAGCCTGGACTTAATAATAGCACATTTAATGTGACACCTCTGACAATTCCAATCTAGCACAACCACACTCGCCCGCCTATCTGTATCTGCTTTTGTGTGTGCGTGCGAGCGACTGTGCATGGCAGAAAGACGGACTGTGTGCAGGAGAATTTATACTCCTAGCCAGGCTGTGTGAACGCAGAATACACACATACTCGCTTTTGCACCCGAATTTTATAGTCGCACCGTTTATCAAAGGCAACATGGCTGCCACTGGGAGCTAAAAACTTCATTTATATTTAGCCTTTTGGAATGAGGAGGAGCTGAGATAATTACTTTAGGGATTGATGCTCCTGTTCGCTCTCTCTCCTTAGCCGCATATCACTCCCTGATGCCGGCTCGAATCTCTCAGCAAGAGATAAAAGGGACGGATAAAGTCAAATGCTCGGCCCGGAGGAAAACTGCTATGGGGTACGTGGGATTCTCCATTTAAGAAGTTCAAATTGAATGCATAAATCTGCTTGAATGCTTCTTAGATACATACACGATTACGGACGACTGACAGCAGCTGGCGGACCAGGAGTTGGTAACGCGCCCGAGCCCCTGCGGAGGTGTACAGCCGCTGGCAGTGTCTACGTCAACTATCTATCTGATGAAGATGCTCGAGAGAGTTTAAAAAGAAAATGAGTGTCTGAAGCAACTGTGGAAAAATAATACCTTTTGATTACATCTACATAATGTGCAAAGCTTTAAAGGGACTCAAAGAAAGAGATTTGCTTGCATACAGCGAAAGGGAATGGAGACTAAGTATTGTCAAGCTTTAAAAGTGGCAACAAGGACTATAAAAGTGCTTCATATGACTCTTGATGTATATTCCAAATCTTCTAAATCCATATGATAATTTTGAAAACTTAAAAATTTTGGGCTGGTTATGGATTTCCTGATTTGACACGATTCAGATCGGATTCCAATTAATTTTGCTACATGTAAGTCAACCACCAAGTCTGTAACATATTATAGCTTACTGGAAGTAATAATAACTTGATGGTGATTCACAGGATTTATCAGACTAATTCAAATGGTATGTTCTGATTTAGTTTTGTTTGGACGGGTTCAAAAGAGTCCTTTATTTATAAATCAGACTAAGGGTGCTTCTAAAATAGAAGGATGCATCCTTGTAAGGCTGCATATCTAGGCTGCCACATCATAAAGCTCCAATGAAGGATGTCTCAATTTGAAGGATCCTTAGTAGGCAGTCTTTGTATCCTTCGCGCCCTTCAATCGCTCACAATCCTTTGCCCAGATTCCAATTCCCAAAAAATTAGTAAGCTGAAAATAAACTGACACTTAGCTTGTTCAATTTCAATATTTTTGAGGTGTAAGTTTTCTTGTGTTCGGTTGTAAATCAATCACATAATGCTAAATTGTGCATAATTAAGCCACTGGGAGACCAAAGACAGTCATCTTTACCTGCACTGCATTAATAGAAAATCAGTTAATATAAAAAAAAATCAATATAAAGTATGCTTCAAATTATTGTTTTAATAATATTTTCGTGCTGTGACTGCAGAGGTGAAAACATTTCTGATGTAGCCATGCTCACTTACTGGACCATCTCATTTTAGCGTTTAATAATGAGAAGGACTCATCCTCCTCATCCTAGAATGCAACCTTTTGTTTGAAAAGCACCCTACATTTGTTGCACCACATGTTTTTGATTCATTAAAAAGATCTGGTTCATAGGAGTCATTTTTCGTAAATCAGATCTTGGCATTTTACAAATCATTTCACTTGAAATACAGCACACATGTTGTATGGACTAACGCGTGATGTACATCTAGTGCTACTTATATTTGAAGTTCGATAGCCTGTGCTGTGGTCACCATTCACTTGCATTGTATGAAAAAGAGCACTTTATGTCAAACATTTCTGTTTTGATCTAGTGAAGAAAGTACGCCATATGGGTTGAGAACGACAGGGGGGTAGGACTTTTTTTATTCATCCGTTCACAGAGAATTATCCTAAATTCTTATAAATACCTCTTTCTCTGAACTCCTCTTTTGTTGGCCTGAATATGAAAAGCTGTGAAAGGGAAATGTTGAATAACCCTATTGTATTTGTGGGGCTGTAATTGTCAGGTCAAATAAAGGCGTTGTCTGAGTGAGCCTGGAATCAGAGGAATGCAGCCATTAATATTAATATGTTCACACTCAGGAGGAGGCCTGTTCATTGAAAAGTGATTATTTTTTCTTTCAACCCCTGCTTATGCCTCCTCATAACTCCTATCATTTTTTCCTTTCCTCTTTGCCTGTCTCTCTTTGTGTGCTAAATTGCACATCCATTTGTGTTTAGCCACACTAGATGTGCTAATACTTTGCCATATTTATCCATTATATACACACACACTTTGATTTATCCATTATATACACACACACTTTGCACACACACTGCATATACATATACATTGTATATGGATGTTCAAGTCATCTATAGACGTAAGCTACATTTACTTCAAGTATAAATTGGCTTGCACACACACTGCTATTTTAAATTAAGACATACATGAAAAACTTCAGTTTTATAGAGTTACTTGTGATGTTATTCAAACATTACCAAGAGCTTAGTCATAAACCACAAATCTGTTAAATTAAGTTTTTGGCAAACTTTCACCCTCAAGATTCAGTATGAAGCATCCCAGGATGCACCATGAAGTTTTGCAATTCTAGAGAATATATTTAATAATCCATCACTCTCAAAGGAAAATGGTGTAACAAAATGAAAGTATCCCAGCTGTGTAAAAGATTCAATTGTGGGCATGACAATCTCTCTGAAAGATGCATTAGAAGGCAATTATATTTTGAATAAAATCTTTTGAACCCATTCACAAGAAAATTGTCCTTCAAATTCATTCAGTGACCTTTCCTGTTTGTCAAAAATGAGTTTTGAGTCTTGTTCAGTGCCGTTTGATCAGCAAGTCCCTCTAAATGAGATCCAGTGCTGACCTAATCTTGTTTTGAGTCAGACCAAGTTTAAGCACCCTAAGCATTTTTTGCCCACAGACAAAGCAGATATTTGACATTTTCCTCCAATTTTCAGCTGCTGAAATTTTCCCAAGCACTAGCAAAATAAAACAATTACCTCAATAAATTAATGAATTGTTAGTTCATTTAAGTATTATGAGTTTTTGTGAGTTCAAGTTTTAATTATAACACTAATTTAATCCCATTGTGTTAAAACGTGCACAAAAAACACTGCATGTCCAATAGACTACTTTGCAAATAAAGGAATAATTTCTGAAATTTAAGTTTGGCTATTATTTACTCACCACAATATCATAGACTACCATGGAAAATGAATGTTTTGAGATGCCAAATGAATATATTCTTTTCCACAGCTGTCTATTATTGTATAATCTATTTCCTGTAAACCCAGCCTTCAGCGAGCACACACACAAAAACACACACACTCAATTTTTGAATTTCAAAATACACAAAAAACATTATGTTTTAAGCAATTTGGTTTACGGGGACTAGGGATGCGCGGTATACCGGTACTGGAAAAATACCGGTATATATTATATTTCAAACGGTAAGATATCATAATTTTGCTCAACTCAGTATTTCATACGCTGCTGTTGCGAAGTGCACCTGTAGGTGGCAGTGCTTCCCAAAATGCGACAACAGAACAACGTGATGGATCAAACAGATGAAACTCTATCAACGCACCCGAAATTAATAAATATAGAGAACAGTAGAAGTGAAATATGGCATTACTTTGCATACAAAACAGATGACAAACGTGAACAAACTGACCTCACTGCACTTGTATGCAAGCGTTGCTATAGTATAAATCATGTGTTGCCACAGGAGGCAACACATCAAACCTTTTAAAGCATTTGTCACTTGCTCATCCTGATCTTTTCAGAGAATTAAGAGATCGACAGGTGAGTGCGTCATTCATAAATTAATATTTAATTTGAACTTTTATTTACAACTGATCAACTCATTCAGATGCGATACAGTAAGCTCAAATGTGCATGTGCGACACACTAGAACCAGTGAAGTTTTGGTCACGTAATATATGTAACTGCATTTCATACAATCGAATATTAATTGAATTTGAATTAAGCAAGAGTTTTGCTATATTAATTTTAGTATCAATGATATGAAGGGAATGTTTCTGCCGCGCTGCCGACCGCTAATATGAAGCAGCCGAGAGAGTGAGATTTATATCTGAGAGAGCGAGAGAGAAGTAAAAACGTGATTTTGAATATTACTTTGATTATTAGAATAACACTTTACAATAAAGCAACATTTGTTGCATTAATTGCGTTACTTCAATTGTATTTTTTCCCCCCTTCAAACTCAGTCAAAATGTAACCTATGTTCTCGGTAGGGTTTTTGTTACATTTTGAGATTTTGTTTGCACTATGTGTTTGCACTGAAAAGATATGAAGATTTGAATATGTTTTCATTGTATTACTTCAGTTATACAGGTGCATTAGAAAAGTTCATTTATTTCAGTAATTCAACTCAAATTGTGAAACTCGTGCATTAAATAAATTCAGTGCATACAGACTGAAGTAGTTTAAGTCTTTGGTTCTTTTAATTGTGATGATTTTGACTCACATTTAACAAAAACCCACCAATTCACTATCTCAACAAATTAGAATACTTCAGAAGACCAATAAAAAAAAAAACATTTTTAGTGAATTGTTGGCCTTCTGGAAAGTATGTTCATTTACTGTATATGTACTCAATACTTGGTAGGGGCTCCTTTTTCTTTAATTACTGCCTCAATTCAGCGTGGCATGGAGGTGATCAGTTTGTGGCACTGCTGAGGTGGTATGGAAGCCCAGGTTTCTTTGACAGTGGCCTTCAGCTCATCTGCATTTTTTGGTCTCTTGTTTCTCATTATCCTCTTGACAATACCCCATAGATTCTCTATGGGGTTCAGGTCTGGTGAGTTTGCTGGCCAGTCAAGCACACCAACACCATGGTCATTTAACCAACTTTTGGTGCTTTTGGCAGTGTGGGCAGGTGCCAAATCCTGCTGGAAAATGAAATCAGCATCTTTAAAAAGCTGGTCAGCAGAAGGAAGCATGAAGTGCTCCAAAATTTCTTGGTAAACGGGTGCAGTGACTTTGGTTTTCAAAAACACAATGGACCAACACCAGCAGATGACATTGCACCCCAAATCATCACAGACTGTGGAAACTTAACACTGGACTTCAAGCAACTTGTGCTATTAGCTTCTTCACCCTTCCTCCAGACTCTAGTATTTCACTTGGAAATCAAGGTCCAAAACTTGCTCTTATCTGAAAAGAGGACTTTGGACCACTGGGCAACAGTCCAGTTCTTCTTCTCCTTAGCCCAGGTAAGATGCCTCTGACGTTGTCTGTGGTTCAGGAGTGGCTTAACAAGAGGAATACATGCTTAGATACAGCACTCTGTGAACAGCCAGCTTCTTTGGCAAAGAATGTTTGTGGCTTACCCTCCTTGTGAAGGGTGTCAATGATTGTCTTCTGGACAACTGTCAGATCAGCAGTCTTCCCCATGATTGTGTAGCCTAGTGAACCAAACTGAGAGACCATTTTGAAGGCTCAGGAAACCTTTGCAGGTGTTTTGAGTTGATTAGCTGATTGGCATGTCACCATATTCTAATTTGTTGAGATAGTGAATTGGTGGGTTTTTGTTAAATGTGAGACAAAATCATCACAATTAAAAGAACCAAAGACTTAAACTACTTCAGTCTGTGTGCATTGAATTTATTTAATACACGAGTTTCACAATTTGAGTTGAATTACTGAAATAAATGAACTTTTCCATGACATTCTAATTTATTGAGATGCGCCTGTATATATTTTTTCTCCAACATCATAATGTAACCTACGTTCCCTGTAAGTTTTTTGTTACAGTTTGATACAACGCTATTAAGATATTTATTATTATTATTATTATTATTATTATTATTATTATTATTATTACTACTACTATTTTAATAAAATTGTTTTCAATTCACTTATCTTTTGAGGCTGGTTATTTGTCACCTATGGTATCGATTTAGTATCGATACCGAGGTATTACATTCTGGTATCGTACCGAAGCCAAAATTATGGTATCGAGCCATCCCTAACGGGGACACAGGAAGTGTCCTCATAAACCATGTATACCAGAATACACATACACATACACATACACACACACACACACACACACAAACTGCTTAGATGCTTTAAAGTCCATCAGATAGTCTCTTTCAGTCTAAATGGATTTACAGTCAGAATAAACTACAATGAGGACAAGACATTATGCCACATATCAAAAAGTTGGAAAGTTTCAGAACTCACTTAAAAGAATTTTTGAAAAGATTCAAACAAATGTATTCTAGACTGTTCTAAATTCCAGAACACTCACAGAAAAACAGATCTGAGAAAGCTTTTATTTACACAAAAATGAAGAGTGTTGGGATTAAATGGTGTGTAATTAAGAGTTTAATGATGTAACAGGCTGCTAAGAGTTGAAAGTTGGTGGTATTGATTCTTATTTTTGAAGCCTTGACAGTAACTGCGCTATTGATCTGACTGAGGTAAACAGCTCCTGTAGAGACGTAATGATTTACACATGGGAATAATGGCTTAATTAGGCCACAAAATATGAGCATTACAAATTCTCAGTAACTGATGCAAGACAACATGAGTGATGCTGTTCTAAAGGACATGCATGAGCTACTAAAAGGTCAAATCACAAGAAAATACAATTCATGTTCGAATGTACATTCAGTGTAGGAACTAAGAGAATTAATAAAGGCCAAAAAGTAGAGACGATCATAAAATATAGATCTGCCACAAAAGAAGACTATATTCTAAATTGCTCACTTAAGTTTAATTTGGTCGTCTCTTTAGCGGCACACCAGGCTGACCCTGGCAATGAAAATGCCCATTGTCTGACTCTGTTATCCACTGGCCCACACAGCCCCTCATTATGACATCATTAGCCAGAGAAGCTCTGCTAAATGACCTTTAGAACAATGCCGGCCAATCAGTCTGTTTCAGAGCCGCAGAGGCGGCCTGTCAGGAGAAACAGCGGTGGGCTACGGGCCGCATTGTGCTCTTCGTCTCGGAGAGTGTTTTAAACGAGCTCTGGATATGATGACACGCTTCATAAGAAGAAGTGCTCTGACAGATCGCCTTGTGTGGAGAGCTCACAGAGGGAGGAGCGATGCTTTTTCTTGTCTTCTAACAGAGGTGAAATTGCTTTTTACTTCACGTTTAAGAAAGTTGAAGGTGAGATTGGGCATTTTCTCTCCGTCTCACACATACACGATTGTTCTTGGTGTGTGTCGGTGCAGCGGCAGCCGCGGCAGCGCTATTGATTTTCAAGAAGTGATTGCGAGCGGTGAAGGTCAGGGTACAGACGTTAAATCAGACGGGGCAAGAAAAGAAGCCGAAGAATCGCTCTACACACACAGGTGTAATCACTCATAATCCTTATGGAAGTCTATTTCTACATTCTACATATCTGACTTTGCCTTTGGGGACGATACTTAATTAAAGACAGAACGGAGGCTGCAGATATAGATGTTTGTGAAGCAAGTTCCTGCAGATGCCACACAACTGTAATGGTACAACAGCTCTACATTCTGAAGAAAAAGACCGAAACTGCTCTATTTTTCAAAACTTTAACAGCACAAACTGCACAACAAGTTTACACACTCTATGCAGTCCATCTCTCTGAAGTCACACTGTACAAGGTCCCAAACAAATCGATACAAGGATTAGTATGTTAGACTGACCCAGTGCTCTCACTGTCTGTTGACTTATCAATAAAACAGGAAGGCCTCTCCCGTGATTCGGGTCTCTGTATCCATTTTTGTCTCTGTATCCATTTTTAAGTGTCAGGTTGATTCCTAATAATGCTGAGTTACATTCAACTTTAAAAAGTGATACAAAACATCACGAAGTTAGAATTCTGAATTGCAGGCTTGCGTTGGAGATCTACAACCTTGATTTATAGAGCATGGAGGAACTGAGGGAAATACACAGTTTATGAATTTCATTCGCTTAAAAGGTTAAAACAAGAAGTGAAAGGGCAAGGAGGGAAAAAAAATGTGCATAAAATGTGCGATAATTTTGGAAAATATATTTTTTCTCATTTTTTGATAATGAAAATATAGAAAAAAAAATTGTTGCTATTTTGCCAGTATGAAAGCCCATTTCACATGAGAAAATCAAAATTATGCTTTGGTAAGTCATAATTCTGACATAAAAAGTCTAGAGATAATTCAAAAATTAAATAACAGTCTTAACAATAATAATAATATAAAAACTACTTTTTATGTCATAATTATGATTTACTAAAGCATGATTTTTTTTTCTTATGTGCCAGAAAAGGGCTTCCATCTCAAGCATGCAGAGAATGTTGTTAGAGTTTAAAAAAAAAAAAAAAAAGATTGTATTCACCTGCAGGAGAAATTGTTGATCCAGTTTGGTCGCTAGGAAACTTCTTTATGAACAGTCAAATTTACAAAGATAATATTGCATTGGCATTTGTTTTTTTTTTTTTGTCATCTGTACATCAGAGTCTAATATAAAGTAATAATATCCCACACTTCCGAGTTTCACTGGAATGCAGCATAACAGAGAGGGTTCTCAACATGGATCTGCTTGTAAAAGACCAAATCACCGGGTGCTGACGTCACTGCCCATACACTCAAGTCATTCTGACCACTTGTTAACCACATGCACACACACATCAAAAGCCACGGACAGGTTGTCAGGTAATAATAATAATTCGTTACATTTATATAGCGCTTTTACACGGAAGGGGGGGAATCTCCTCATCCACCACCTGTGCAGCATCCACCTGGATGATGCGACGGTAGCCATACTGCACCAGAACGCCCATCACACACCAGCTTATTGATGGAGAGGAGACAGAGTAATGAAGCCAATCAGTGGGGATGATTAGGGGGCCATGATGGTCAGAGGCCAATGGGCAAATTTGGCCAGGATGCCGTGGTTACACCCCTACTCTTTTTCGAAGAACATCCTGGGATTTTTAATGACCACAGAGAGTCAGGACCTCGGTTTAACGTCTCATCCGAAGGACGGTGCTTTTTTACAGTACAGTGTCCCCGTCACTATACTGGGGCGTTAGGACCCACACAAACCACAGGGTGAGCACCCCCTGCTGGCCTCACTAGCAGATGCAGAGGTAGCAGATGTGGCAGCAGGTTATTGAAGTCAGACATTACTAAACTTTCATTAGTGCTGAGAACACTCATTCATTCTCTCACTCTCACACACACACTCTTTTTCCCATTCGATGAGGTCAGCAGGTGTCTCGGGCTCAGTAGGGCCTGTCTGAACGTAATTAAGATCTGCTCGTTAAGATGTTGCTCAGACCGGTAACGCTGTTGGCATAGCGACTGCCCACTGAGAAGCTGTGCTGATCGAAAATCTCTTAGTGATATCATCTCAGCATGATGTCGGTGACTGAAGATAAGTGAGTGATGTCATCACTGTGCCCCCCGACAGAGTTCCCACGGCTGATGAGTAAAATGCCTGTGTGTGTTGCTCCATTTGCAAATCTAAGGTGAAGGGGCTTGAAGGACAAGAGTGCTAAATGATACTACATGTTTGGCAGCCTGATGAACCTTCGCTACAACTTACACTTCTTCAATGTGATCTCAATGTTTTTTTTGCTATTTGAGTAACGACAGGAAGCAAAGGTCCAGGACTCAAACTTGGGACGCCCGTGGCCACAAGGTTATCAGTGCTGATGTCAATGATTTAAATTTATCGTAAGTTTGAGAGTATCAGTGCAAATGCTTTTATTTGGGATTTTTCTAGTTAAAAAAAAAACACTTTTCATTAGAAATTATATTGTCAGCATATTAATAGGACAATTTGAGTGAAAAGTTGAACATATTTCCATCCGTATGGAGATCAAAAATTAGAAACAATTTGAAATAGAAGACCAAAAACACACACACACACAAAAAAAAAAAAAAAACATGAAAAAAGATAAATAGTACATGCACACAGACACACACACACACACACACACCTACACACAAAGATTTGGCGCTCTACAATTATTTCTTTCGGGAAAAGGATTCTTTAATTTTAAAAGAAGATTTATTTGATCTATTGTAACAATGTAACTTTTTCATTTAATGCACCACTAAATAAAGTATAGGCTATATTTAGTGTATTTTATACAATACATACAACAACAAAACCTACTGACCCCAAACTTTTTAATTTGTTAGAATATTTGTATCTCTGAAATGAGAGCCAGTTCAAGTCTATGAGAAAAGCAGAAATGAATTGATTTCTAGGTTGTTGTGATTCTTACCAAATGTTGATACTTCACTCTATTGGAAAATCTAATAAGGCTTGAGAACCATCCAGAACTATTATGTTTGTAGCACAACATGCACTTACCTTTCTTTATGTCTACAAGATGTTTCTGAAAGTTTGAAAAACATCCCTATTTCTCCTAAGTATAATAATGCTTCAGCTAGTTTTAATTCTTGTTTTGTTTTTTTTGTTTTTTAAACCTATTTTGCTAAATGAATGACACTTTTAGTCTCTCAAAGCATAACTAAACAAATTGAACATATGAATGCATTCAGGTGAAAAATGACATTTATTTTAACCTTTAGCCAAAGTGTTTTACAACAACTTTGTTTTGAGCAAGTGATCATTAATGTTAATAGATCATTCACATTGCTGTATGACAACTAAGATTGCAGAAATGATCACATCATGATTTGGGAGAATGGTGTGGAGACTAATTCATAATAAACAGGGAAAGCCCAGCAAATGTAACATTTTACAGATGAGACAGTGAGTGAGCAACAAACAGAATACAATATTCTATGACAAAGTTCTGCATCCCCCAGGATGTGATTAGATTTGCTGAGGCACCAGACTAAATTTCTGATTTGTAAGCCTGAGCGGGCAGTATTCCTAAGAGCTGTCTGCAGGAGCGGACAGTCTGAAAGTTGTTTTTAATAATGCATATGTGAAACACAGTTCTCGGGTCCCTGTAGTGCTGAGAAGTCTGACGGATTCTTGCAAATCAATCCTTTTGAACTGTTTGTTTCAGTAAACCACATCAAAAATCTGATTCAGTGATACAAGTCATCTTAGATTGTTAACATGAGTCTTCTCTTTTTGTAAGAGTACCAGCACAGAGGGTGAAAGAAAATAATTAAGCTGAAAGCAGGCAAATACAAACTGAAAATTCAAAAACAAATTGAAACTCAAAAATCAGTTCTGGACGGATCTGTAGTATATGATGTAAACTCTAAAAACGCAGCCAATCATGCACACTTGTGCCGATTCGAGCGGAGAGAACATCGTAATAATCCTTTTGAGAAGAGTGTTGAATGGCACTAATGTTGCTACTTTGATCCTCTATAAACACGCTGACAGACAATTAACCTCCTCTCAACGCTATCATCAGTCAACACTGAGCAAAGGCATATTCTTCCCTGTTGGCAACGCGGAGCGCACATCTGCTCGGATGTCAGGTGGCAATGACTCCTTGATAATCTCATCTTTAGGAAAGATTATGGGTTCTTCCTGAGATTTTCTGCCTCTAATTACAGAATTTCCCAAACTGAATGAGCTGGCTCTGTTTCCCTGGTGATTAAGACTTCATTGGTGGAGTATGATTTTACTTTGCATAATTTGAGGCAAGTGCTGAATTCGATCCCAATCGAGAATGTAAACCACTATAAAATGCAATAATCACAAGGGATTGATTGCTAATGTTTTGTCAGTGCTGTGCTCAAGTCCCATCTGCTGCCCTACAAAAAAAAAAAAAAAAAAAAAAAAAAAAAGACTTTCAACATGAAATAAAGACCCTTCTCTATTCATCTTACGCCTGCTGAGATGCAATGTCATCAGAAGTGTTTCTGACCACACCATGCTTTTTAATGTGTCTTGGCTTTGGGACAAAAGAGAGTGAAATTACACTAGTATAACACAATTTATATGATCTTTTTTACAATTTCAGCACAAACCATGCTTACACACACACACATAAATAGAGAGAGAGAGAGAGAGAGAGAGAGAGAGAGAGAGAGAGAGATTGTAACAGCAATGTAATATTACATAATATTAATGTAATAATACATGTTTCCAATCAATAATATTTCAAAAGATTTTATTTCAAATAAACTATTTCTTTTGAATTTTCATCAAATTTCATCCTGAAAAAGTGTATTACCATTTCCACAAAGATATTAAGCAAAACCACTGTTTTCAACAATAATGATTTATGTTTCTTGAGCATCAAGTCAGCAAATGAAAATTATTTCTGAAGGATAATGTGACTGAAGAAGTGAAAAATTGTGTAATGGCTGCAGAAAATTCAGCTTTGCTATCAAAGAATTAATAACATTTTAGGACATTAAAAATAGCGACCAGTTATTTTGAATTCAAAAAATATTTCACAATATTACAGTATTTACTGGATTTTTGATCAAATAAATGCAGCATGAAACTTAAAAAAAAAAAATCCCAAACAAACATGAACAGTAGTGTATATAGATTTTAAATGTAAATGTGTGTGTGTGTGTGTGTGTGTGTGTATGTATATATATATATATATATATATATATATATATATATACACACACACACACACACACACACACACACACACACACACACACACACACACACATATATACACACATATATATAAGGGCTATCAATCGATTAAAATATTTAATCGCGATTAATCGCATGATTGTCATGAGTTAACTCGTGATTAATCACCTCTTAATCGCACATTTTTATTTGTTCTAAATGTACCTTAAATTAATACTTTTCAAGTTTTTAATACTCTAATCAACATGGGCATGGACAAATATGGATGCTTTATACAAATGTATGGTTATTATTATTGAAACCATAGTCGACATAGAGCATGAAGACTAGACATGTTTCAAAGGTCATAGATGTTTTTCAAAGAACTTGTTCATGTCTATTAGACACACGAAAAAAGAAATACCAGGTTTCTATTACTTCTCTTTCTTTGCACCGAGCAATTTACATACACAAACCTGTTTACATTTTTGCACAACAGGGAAGCTCTTTTTCTGAACATGCAAAATGTACATTTATTATTTATTATTAGATTTGTTTGCCTCTCTGTGCCTACATCATGTATTTTGATGAAGCTAAATTCTCAATAAAACTGTTTTCATTGATATATTTCACTGTTTCTGTTGTCAGACAACAGAATGAATATGAAATAGTGATTGAAACGTGACCCATTAAGACTATATTAAAGCTTTCCCTTCCAAGATAATCTGCACAAAAATCCTGATAATCGTGCCGTCGTCTGATGAAAACAAATACACATAAGATAAAGACAATAACTGTGCTGTGATTTTGGCTATACTTGCATGTACAATTAGAGAAGCAACATAATATCTGTGTTTAACTGAAAGCGCTGCTCCTCTCCGCCGCTCGCTGAACAGAGCAGACGCACAGAGAGAGAGGTATGCGCGGTTGTGCGGCAGTACCGGCGACTCTCAGAAACTAAATAAGGTTTGGGCGCTTTTTTGAAGGGAAAAAAAATTGCTAAAGGGGTCTGCAATGTCGCTAAGTTGGGTCTGCAATGTCGCTAAGTTGGCAACACTGTGCATCTCCATTTCTCCAACTATGGGCTAGGCCACGGGTCAAGCAGAAAATGTGCGCTGCGTTAATAAAATTAAAATCGGGTGTGTTAGATGAGTGAGACAGTGATCGGCTGCTCCAGGACAGTTTTGAAAACAATTTCAGAGACATGTTCTTAAATGTGACTCATATAATATATTGCATGCATGGAGAGTTTTAAGGCAGCTTTAATCGCCTTTTTCGTAACTTCATGACTAACTGACCATGACATTGCATGCACGTAGTTTATTTCGCGCTTTGATATGAAATGATACAGGCTACAGCGCGCGCCGGCGCCGCACGCGCTGTGAGCGCAGTACCGTTTCCGCGCTCGTTTGACTCGCGCCTGGCGCTGAACTGAAGCTGGAGCGCACGTCTGAAACGTCTCTTGTTTGAGGTGGTCATAAAGTCGTTCTGCGACTGAATAAATGCACTTCTTGTCAAGAGAAAAAGTGACAGAAACAGCAGTTGTGAGAGGGGTGGCCAACCCTAGCCCCGCCCCTGCGTTAATTGCGTAAAATATTTTTTTTGTAAAAAAAATTAATCGCCTGCGTTAACGCGCTAATTTTGACACCACTATATATATATTTCATTTCATTTGTTCATTTGCAAAAACAGATAACCCCATTTTTAACAATTCTCAGAAATCATGTTTTTTCATTGTGCATTCCAATTAATCTCAATCAAACTGCAGTTGGGTTATTTGGACTAGGTTAAAAAATAAATAACTAAAAAAAACAGCTAACTAACACAATAAAAACATGATAACATAATAAAAAACATGATTTTTGAAAATTTAAAAAAACGGACTTATCTGTTTTTGCAAATAAACTCTTCATGTATGCATGTATGTATGTATGTATATATGTATGTATGTATATATATATATATATATATATATATATATATATATATATATATATATATATATATATATATATACACACACACACACACACAATAAACTCTTCATGTATGCATGTATGTATGTATGTATGTATATATGTATGTATATATATATATATATATATATATATATACACACACACACACACACACATACACAAATAAATATATTTAAAAAAAATACATAAAGCATGTAAATTATTCATGTTTCCAGTCGATGTTTCAATCTATATATCTCAATGTGGTCACTTGTTTATTTTCATTCCCTCTTCTTTCTGCTTGTTTATGAGTCACAGCCATGCTTCATGTAATAAATTGAGGCATAAACAATAATAATGTGTTATCATGCAGCACACATTCTCTGGTAGTTTTAATGCTCATAAGTGTGTGAACATGTTTCCCGGCTGCCAGTAAAAGCAGGCAAGCTTTTAGAGAGGACTGATAAACTGAAGAGAGGAATTCCGTTCCTTCATTTTTATGATTTAATACTTTTCTATAAGCCATCCAGCAAACCCTGCAACGGCCTTCAAACCCTCTAGCTATAGCAGCACACATGATTGAAACCTCCACTATAAGCTTATGTTTGCAAGCTTGTGCAGTATAAACAAGGGCTCAACAATAAGGATGCCCCAATGGGCCAGTATGAAAGGGTTTCGGCCCGGGCCAGTTAACAGAATTGTCACTTGCCTTATTGGACCAGTTAATTGCATACTTAACCTCATTGCAAAATTAATTACAACGTTATTGAGAATTCTGCTAATTTAAATGTCACCAAGGAAACATTAGGGACTAATTGTAAAATGATTTGTGATAGTGTTAGATGCATTTTGCTTGCAAAAGTGGGTAATTATAAACCATTTTTTTCTTGTAACTTTTTTGTAAAGAATAAAATATACAAAACATACATAAACACTTGTAAAATTATTATCTAAATCAAAATGGAAATATTCTACTTTAGCATTGAACTCACCTCCACTTAAATGTGCCGTAATGAAAACAGAAAAAAAATTATGGAAGATTTGTTGTGTTTGAAAAATCACAGATTAATGCTGCATAGGATGAAAGCAGCTAGGAAGAATGTAAGAGACACTTTTGACCATTTGTGAAGTCAGAATCAGACTTTGAGAAGAGATAATAAGGCAGAAAGAAATCAGAACAGGTCAAGACTAGGGTTGCAAAATTCCGAGAATTTTTCAAATCCAGCAATTTTCAGATTTTAGACTCAATATCCCAACCACTCAACCATGAAGACAGCTTTTTAAAATGTTAGCCATTTGAATGATTAGAATAATGCCTTGCCTTCAACTTACACAGACAGATAATTTCAGATGTCAGACAGCCAATCAAGTCTTAACCCTAATTCAAAGTCATATAAAAAGATGAAAAAAGAAAGACTTAAATGTGCAAAAGAGCAAAGATACAAAGGAGGATAAGATTGTCTTCTAGAAAGAGGGTATTAGGAAGGAAGACTTCTGCTGCAACTGAAGCAGTAAAAGCTGTCTCCACAGTGACACGCAGAGAAGATCTGTGATTTCCTTTAGACAGACATTTGTATACACCACTGGCTGAGGCTCTCAAATATACATCTGTATCCTACAACCATGCCATTGATCAAATCAGAAATTCCAACTACCACCCAAGTCCTAACGTTACCTTCAATTTTTCAGTAAACAAACTGACACCTTTTTGTGATATCATGCCATATTTTGATTAATATCAAGATCAATATAGGGCTACAGCAAACGATTATTGTAACTGTCGACTAATCTATCGATATTTTTTTTTGTTTTGTTTTTTGTTTTTCGATTAGTCAACTAATCTGTCGATTATTTTTCAGTTTTTCAATTAATCTATTTATTATTTTCTTATCAGTTGATGAATTCTTTAGTTAAACTATCAATGAATAATAACAGTAACTTCTGCTATTAATCTTTTAATATTTTAGTCTTCTCATAATTAATACTTTACAAAAAATAAATAATAATAACAATAAAGAAAGAAAGAAGGAAATAAAGAAAATAATAACAATAAATAAAGATAAGAACAGAGAGAAATAACAACAATAAATAACAACAATAAATAGAAATAACAACAATAAATAATTAATAAAAATAAAAATGAAAGAAAGAAAAAAATAAGAGAGAAAAAGGAAAATAACAATAAATAATTGATAAAAAGAAAAAGAGAGAAAGAGAGAAAGAAAGAAAGAAAGAAAGAAAGAAAGAAAAAGAAAAAGAAAGAAAGAAAGAAAGAAAGAAAGAAAGAAAGAAAGAAGGAAAGAAGGAAAGAAAGGGCAGTGATATAATACAATCAATAGAAATGCACATTATAGCTGCATTCACAGTTACTGTTTGGGACTGACAGCAGTTGCTTACAGGTGAGAGACTTGAAATGTTTTATTTATTCAGCAGATTAAAACATCTGCTTGAATACATATCTGTATGAATGAACAGCTGAAGTCACAACCGCATTCAGGACACTAGAGCGACAGAATCAAAAAATGGCTTCATAACACAGGGAAGTTTTATCAGTTGACAGCCCATTTTCAAATAAATAAGGCTTGTCCTATCCATCACACAGTTAAACAACTAACAATGACTTGAGATTCTTTGTTAGCGAGTTCAGAGAGCGCGTTTGGTGCGCGCGTCTCAAAGCTCGCGCAATCGTGCCCACGGCACTGACGGCAGCTCCAGTGGATCTTCAGATGAACGCGAATCATTTCTCCTTCTCTGTCTCTGTGGGTGAATTAAACCCGTCATGATTATACAGGCAACTCGATCAAAGCCACTAGAAGGCAAGCCTGCAACCATTAGCCGAAAAAGCGTAATGGCTAAAGCTAATGCTTCCAGCCTGCCAGTACGTGGGAAAGGAGACCAGAGGCCGTTTTTTTTTTTTAATGGATGTCAATGGAGGAGAGGCTTCACTATGCTGAATAAACAGCTTTTTAGAGGAAACAGCTCATTTAATGAATCAACAGTCTATCTGCTAATCTACAACGTTTTACACTAAACAATATTTTTGGATTCAACTATTTTTAGAGTTTACCAAGAAAAAAAATGCTGTTTTATTAGAGAAGTCACTGACTTTTTGCGACAGGTGGGATTCAGCTTACGGCAATTCCCATTCATTCCTATGGTATCCGTAAACAGCGATTGAGTGTCGCACAACTCTGACTGAAAGTCAATGACGTCAAGGCTGTAATGTGATTGGTTATTAAGGCTCATGTGATCCAAGTTAGCCGTTACGCTTTCTCTAGTAGTAAGTAATACAGACCCTCTCATCTCCCTATATTAAGACAATCTCTGACTCGATGTCCCGTAGTGTTCCGCTCATTCAGCGCAGCTTTGAATACAGTTGTGAATCCTGACAATGTAAAGGCGTCAGTTCACACATGCGGTTCTGACGGTCGTATAATAATAAAATGCTCTATGAACGCTCTATGAAGTGAAGTGATGTTGCCATACTAGCCTTTACCTTCTGCTCTAGCGTCTTGTTTGTGTTAAACATGGCAGAAAAACAGTCTTAAGCAGGGATAACTGCAGACTCGCACAATAGGCGTGGCTAAAGGTGCGACGCGTCGACGCATTCCATGCTAATCGACGCATTCCATGCTAATCAACGCATTTTTATAATCGGCGTAATCGTAGTCCCTTGACAGGCCTGCTTGCACATCTGTGGAATGACCCTATGAGGAAACACATACACCACAACAGTGGCACTGAGAAAGGACTGAACTTGTTATTCTGCAAAGTTTGCCTCTTAAACAAATGTCACACTAAAATAGCCTGATTGCATCTAGGCAGATTTAAAAAAAAAAAAAAATATTTGGAGAGAGGAAACTGTACTAGAAAATAATGTCTCTAGAGACGCGTCTATCCGTGCTTCAGTCAAATTGACATAATATGAATTCAGAACAAATTTAATCAGTTTTTGTCTTCCTCGCTAGAACAAACAAACCAAAAGTGAAACGGAATTATGGAAACACGAAAACAGATAATTATGTGTTAAGTTGATTAAGGTTTGTCCTAATTCTGTTTGATTAACTGGAACTCAACAGATGGCTTGGTTTTTTTTTTTTTTTTTTTTACTAACAGGGTATATTACTAGTGTTACAATTAAGCACAACTTCTAGTACAATAACAGCAGTGAAAACAGGTGAAAAATAAAATAAAATAAAATAAAATAAAATAAATCATTCTTTCTTTGGAATAAAAAGGAAGATATTTTGAAGAATGTTTCAACTGTTTTCGTTCAAACAAAGAAAGTCAATTTTGAAAAAGGTCTGAGCCATTTTTCAAAATATCTTTTGTTTCCATATGCAGAAGAATGAATGTCATAAATGTTTGGAATGGCATAAGGGTGAGTAAATGATAGAATTTTAATTACTGGGTTTTAATTATTACCTTTAATGCTACACCATACAAATGACTTTCTAAAAAATACATTTTTCTTTGTTTCAAAATGACAATGTATGTATATGTATTTAACACATAAAACTATCTAACAGACCTTTTCTGAGATGGAAGTGACAATTTATAAACTCTGGTTTACAGTATACATGCTGGGCAATTTACTTGATTTTTACATATAGTCCACAGTCATCCCATGGTGTGGAAAAAGGTATTGTGTTACTCAAGATTGCTCGCTAATTACTGGTTCTATATCTGGAGGCTGACATTTAGATATGTAAATACCACTGATGTCAGTATTCACTCTTGAAGTGATGGATAGACAAGTATCGGCCCATTTGTGGCTTTGGTTCCCCTGGGAGCAGACCAAAATAACGAAGTCAGACCCCTGTATGCACATGCAATCTGTCCCAAAGGTACAGGTCAGCCTAGCACTTAGTCTTTAACTAGGCCTATTATTTAAAGGAAAACGCCACCATTTTTCCATATTCCAATATGTTTTTCCCTTAATTTAGACGAGTTGATACGTACCTCTCCCGTCTCAGTGCGTGCACTTAATCGCTACTGCGCCGAGGTCGACGTGCTGCGAAGTGCTCTTCCACCATACATTATAGTTATCATTTTTTATCCGCTTAGAAAATCGCCCCATTTTATTTTGTGTCACCATACTTACTCGTGCAACTACTCATGTAACCATCTTTAAATAGGGAAAACATGGAAGTGTTTGGTAGCTTCTAAACTCATCTCTGTTTGGATCCTAAGGAATGAACGGTGCTAAGCTAAACGCTAGCATAGTGGCGCCGCACGCTAGAGCAATTAAGTGCACGCACTGAGACGGGAGAGGTACGTATCAACTCGTCTAAATTAAGGGAAAAACATATTGGAATATGGAAAAACGGTGGCGTTTTCCTTTAAGGTTAATTAATGTTGTGTAAAACAGGAGAAAAACCCAGCGTGTCCAAGAAAATGTGTTTAGTTGAGCTTTCTTATTTTGGTCAGCAAGATAAATTATGACCTATATAGTGTGAAAGATTCTGGGTCAAATTCACCCAACCCTTGCATCAAATTAACATGCTGTTTCCAGCATGATTCTTATTTCATTTATTGCCATCAGACGTCTATTGCCAAATGATATGATCGTTTCAGATTTTAAGAGAACATATCAAAATACAGCTGCATGCAGCAATTAAGGGTTCAAGCACAAAGAAGGAACAATAGGTAATGCCAGCATGGCTGGGAGCATCAGACCAACTGCAACAATGAGTGGCTAAAGACTGAAATGGCTGAAAAATCACTAGAAAAACTAAATAAGCCTAATTGTTTATCACTTTTGACCAATAAACCTCCTATTGGTCAAAAGTGATAAACAATTATATCAATTATGGTGTGAAATGCGAAATGACGGTGTGAAATGACGATAGCCGGGTTTCCATCCAAAGTTGTGAATTTAATTTACGCGTAAAATTGGAATATCACTTAAAACATTTGCGAATAAGCACCATTTCCATCCAATGAGTCAAAGAGGACAAAACTGTCACTTCCTGATAAACGGGCACTAAATATCACTAAGAAAAGTAGGAGAAGCCACTGAATATAATCATTTTCATATATAATAAATTGCTTGTGCCTCAGAGCAAGCAGAGGAAACACAATATATCCGATCATTGCTTTCGGAAGTGGACACCTGCTATTTGGGAACGCAGTCGTGTAAGACAATTATACAGAAAGAAATACTTTGATGACAGACATTGCTCGGGCAGTTAAGAATAACCATAACAACATTTCATATGCTGTCCAACATGATCGGTCCGTTGGTTAGTCAGCTTATGTATTTTTTGAAGTGAATGAAGGAATTTATTTGCAAAATGCATTTCCATCTCCCGTTATTCGTATTAACCCTTTTCCGCACAAGTCAAAACCACCTCAAGCGAGCGTAAAAACTTTTTTTGCGAATTAAGGGATTTTTTTATTTTTTATTTGGTGTTTCTATCATTAGTTTCTGATGCAATTTTTCAAAATGCGCAAAAAACAAGGTGATAGCAACATACCTAATGACACATAAAAAAGATTGGTGTCAATATTTCAAAGTGTTGCAGCCTCAGAGTCTGCTTGGCATCACCCCAACAATTTCATTGAAGCATTATTCAAAAAAGGTTTGGTCTATTGAAAAGCTTTTTGCCGGCATGGTCTGAAGATGATCCGAGCAGATTTTGGTGAAAATCAGACCTTGGCGGACTGCAAGTTTGACCGAATATGGTATTATTGGTGTTCTCGGAATGATCCAGGGAATCTATCAAGACCAGTTTCATTAAAATATGCAAAATCAATCAAAAGCTTGGCCCCTAACAAATCACACATGGATAAAATACATTCAAAACATGTTCACACAGACTTGACAATTTGGTAAACAATGGTAAATGTGATCATACCGTCACAGTTCTTGGTTTATTTTGAGTTGGAAACAACAAGTTTATCTGTTCGTGATTTTGACTGTATTGGGTACACCATTTATTTTTGATTCACAAAAAAGTACTGGTTCTTAAGAGTCAGACTACAGTGGTTCTTGATTCTCAACCCTTATAATTTCTGTATGAACTCTAAAACAAAGCAAACAGCACATTCAAATAAACATCATTATTAGCAAGTGCTATTTATTCTTAGTGAATTACCCCTCTGAGAGATCTTAACACTTGCACACACACATCGTCTCTCACTCTTCAACATATTTATGCATCAACACACACGACAGCCATATTTATGACCTTTTAAATTGATAAAAAGATTAAGCATCTCTGATGAAATGTGATGATAGTGTGACAATTTCCACAAGCCACTGCCTGCAGAAGTCCATACTTAACACAAACAACACTTCTTCTGGCCATCTAAATTTAAGACATACACATTCCCTGCCAGTGGCATGTTGTAAAGTTGATAACATAATGCGATTAACATCTAATATAATCTTGGTTAAAATATGATTATAGAGAGCATGCTAACACTAGCCAGTGGGCTGTGCTTCTGTGCACACCGCTTCCTGACATCCTTATAAGAACATCTTTTTTTTAACCTTCAGCAAAAAGGGAGGAAGACAAAAATACACCGATGCACACATACACATGGGCCCGTGGAATAAAAACAAAGCAGCAGAGTGGATCGAATCATTTTTCACTGTAACCGGACATGCATGTTGCGTGTATGCGCACTAAATCGGCAATGTGAACAGGGTGCTCAGCCATGGTTGCAAAAACAAAAACAAACACACAAGCTAGAAACAACAACATTACATCTTATATCTCACCAGCACATTTTCTATGACAGGAATTGATAAAAATATTTCCATGGTTCTGCACAGTTAAACCCAGTGAAATGGAAAACAGTGGAATATCTCTTTCAATCTAGTGCAGAGGCTGAAGAGATTCAGAAATTCACCCACAAGAGAATTAAAGTCCTTATTTTTAATGAGTTTCAGTTTAAATGTTAAACACTTCTCAAAGCTTCAAAGACACGAGCTGTTCAGATTCAGGCATATCCGTCAATGTCCTGTCAGGATACATCCTGTTTATCGATGAAGCGCTAATAAGTGATGATTAACTGTGCTGTAATTGGACAGTACTGATAACAGAAATTCCTTTGTCTAAATGTTTTTAGACAATAGGAAGTGACTGGAGATCTACACATTCACTCACACCACCACCCACACAGAGCAACCCAGTCATTTTTCCTCCAACACACACAGACTTAGAAAGCAGTCCTTATTCTCTGTACAAAACACTCTGCATTGTGGGCTCATCCATAATGGATTTGGATTGTAGAAGGATGAATGAATCTTTAACCTTATGACGCAGCCCCCTCAGATCAGCTTTACCCTGTAATGTATTTTTCATGGGGCCACAAGTTGTTTTATTCATCTTTGTTTTTTAAGACGGGGTCCTGGAGGCTAGGGACACTATGGAGGTTCAGGTCACAAAGAGTAAACGCTTCAAACATTCGCTCTCACACAAATGTTGTTCAGTAAGGTTGAAAGTTGTGAGAAGAGTGTCAACAGTTTACAGAAAACCCGGGGAATTGGGATTTATTAAACGTCATGCTTTATAGACCTTCAGCCCTCCTGATGATACTTCGAGAGGGCAGGCAGGCCCTTTCAGTGTCATAGTGTGATTTATAGTCTAGTTAAACCCAACAAAAACACCTGCAAACACACCAGCGCAGGTGCTCTCTATGAGGCCCTGCGTGATTATAACTTTCTACCAGTGCTGGTTATGATTGAGGAACATTATTATACAACCCGAATTCTGGAAATGTTGGGACATTTTTTGAATTTGAATAAAATGAAAACTAAAAGAATTTCAAAACACATGAGCCAATATTTTATTCACAATAGAACATAAATAACATGACAAATGTTTAAACTGAGAAATTTTACAATTTTATGCACAAAATGAGCTCATTTCAAATTTGATGCCTGCTACAGGTCTCAAAATAGTTGGGACGGGGGCATGTTTACCATGGTGTAGCATCTCCTCTTCTTTTCAAAACAGTTTGAAGATGTCTGGGCATTGAGGTTATGAGTTTCTGGAGTTTTGGTGTTGGAATTTGGTCCCGTTCTTGCCTGATATAGGTTTCCAGCTGCTGAAGAGTTTGTGGTCGTCTTTGACGTATTTTTCTTTTAATGATGCGCCAAATGTTCTCTATAGGTGAAAGATCTGGACTGCAGGCAGGCCAATTCAGAACCCGGACTCTTCTACTATGAAGCCATGCTGTTATAATAGCTGCAGTATGTGGTTTTGCATTGTCCTGCTGAAATACACAAGGCCTTCCCTGAAATAGACGTCGTCTGGAGGGGAGCATATGTTGCTCTAAAACCTTTATATACCTTTCAGCATTCATAGTGCCTTCCAAAACATGCAAGCTGCCCATACCGTATGCACTTATGCACCCACATACCATCAGAGATGCTGGCTTTTGGACTGAACACTGATAACACGCTGGAAGGTCTCCCGCCTCTTTACAAGGCATCTGTGATTTCCAAGAAGAATGTCAAATTTGGACTCGTCTGACCATAGAACACTTTGAAACAGTCTATTTTAAATGAGCCTTGGCCCACAGGACACGCCGGCGCTTCTGGACCATGTTCACATATGGCTTCCTTTTTGCATGATAGAGCTTTAGTTGGCATCTGCAGATGGCACGCCGGATTGTGTTTACCAACAGTGGTTTCTGGAAGTATTCCTGGGCCCATTTAGTAATGTCAATGACAGAATCATGCCGATGAGTGATGCAGTGTCGTCTGAGGGCCCGAAGACCACAGGCATCCAACAAAGGTCTTCGGACTTGTCCCTTACGCAAAGAGATTTCTCCAGTTTCTCTGAATCTTTTGATGATGATATGCACTGTAGATGATGAGATTTGCAAAGCCTTTGCAATTTGACGTTGAGGAACGTTGTTTTTAAAGTATTCCACAATGTTTTTACGCACTCTTTCACAGATTGGAGAACCTCTGTCCATCTTTACTTCTGAGAGACTCTGCCTCTCTAAGACATCCCTTTTATAGCTAATTATGTTACAGACCTGATGTCAATTAACTTAATTAGTTGCTAGATGTTCTCCCAGCAGAATCTTTTCAAAATTTCTTGCTTTATCAGCCCTTTGTTGCCCCCGTGCCAACTTTTTTGAGACCTGTAGCAGCCATCAAATTTGAAATGAGCTCATTTAGTGGATAAAAGTGTAAAATTTCTCAGTTTAAACATTTGTTATGTTCTCTATGTTCTATTGTGAATATAATATTGGCTCATGTGATTTGAAAGTCTTTTCATTTTATTCAAATTTAAAAAACATCCCAACATTTCCGGAATTCGGTTTGTACTAGTTAGTAATGTCTGACTTGTTTAGTATGACAAAAATCTTCAAATATGTCAGGGCTGTAATCAAAGTCTCTTTAAGCCAATTCAATTTCACCCACAGGGAGAAATGTTCTAGATAAATGTCATATACAAGCACATCTTCTATCTGCTTGAGATAGTGTTTAAATTTTTTTTTTCTTTTTTAATTTTCAAAATTATAATAATATATAATTATAACAAATAAAATACTTTTTCTGTCATGTCATTAAAATAAAATAAAATAAAATAAAAGAGAGAAAAAATAAAAGAAACCTCTTATGCTCACTAAAGATGAATTTGCTCAAAAAAACTACAGTAAAACATATAATTAAATAATATAATAACATGTAATTTATTCCTGTGATGGCAAAGCTGATATTTTTCAGCAGCTATAACTCCAGTCTTCTGTCACATGATCCTACTGAATAAAAGTATTTATTTAATAAAAATCTTACTGACCCCAGTAAGTAATGTAAATTATTTATATATAGATAAATGCTATTACTGCATTTTTTGATGTCATTTAGTGGAAGTCAGGCTCCCATCACATAAATTCATACATAACAAAAACATAAATTCTGTCATTTACTCACCCCCATGTTATTCCTACCTCTATGACTTACTATTTTTCAAAATATATATATATATTTTTTCCCCCACAGAATGAAGTCATACAGGTTTGGAATGACATGAGGGTGAGTAACTAATGACAGAATTTCCATTTTTGGGTGAACTATCCCTTTAAAGCAACCGCCACTGCTGTATGTGTGCTTTGGATTCACCCGGGAAAGGAATCTGAAAAGAAGCTGTCAAACTGAAGCATTTGTATGTAAAAACTGTTCAAATAAATTATGATAATAAAAGGTCACCACTTCACCTCCCGCTGAATTCTGACATCCCCAGATCACCTGCTGCTGTGCTAACCAGGGAGATGACTCCAGGTAGAGACAGAAAAGAATAGACACACGAGGGGCTCCAATTTGCATCCCCAAAATGGTGTGGCCAATCGTAATGTATGCTTATATGACATTACCTTCCCTCTCTTTTCTGCCTCTCCTCGCGCTCTCTTTCTTCGTCTATCACCTGCTGGGCAGGAGAACATGTGTCACTCAGCGTGGCGGCACACAAAGGGTGCGAGAGCAGACTCACGGGCAAACACACACACACAGTGGAAATGAAAGTTGCTTCGCGCCTTCAGCACAGCTATTTATTGTGCGAATGAAGGTGTGCGGGTACATTTACGTGCGCGTGTGTGTGCACACTTCTCCAAGGATTTCAGAGAGGCCACTCAAATGCCGTTTATTGCTCTCCGCTCTAGAGGTGAAGTGTTTTCAATCTGCACTGAGAGAAAAGAGGCAATTATGAGAGCTCAGAACACATTAGAATAACCATCATGTTATCATCAGCTCGGCTCAAACAGCAGGCGAGAGCTCTGACCCTTCTCCTCTCACTTGCTTTCATCTCACGCTCTCATTTGCTTGTGTTCCTCTGTGTATGATAGGCAGCGTGTGATGTGCTTTCTGGTAATGCTGTTGAACATCCGTTATCTTTGTTTTCAATGGAAAGTTCTAAAAAGAAATCTGAAATGGAAGAGCGGTGTCTTGCTTTATGGAAGGGTGAGACCCTGAGCTGGAGTCAGTCAATTGAGCCTCCGCCAAATCTCCTACAACAAAAGCCGGGCGGCTGAACACACACAAACACTCACACGCACGCTCGCATCGGCCAAATTAAAAATTGATCCTCTAGGCTTGAGGTCTATTTCATTTTTTTTTTTTTGCTTGGTTCTGTCCTCGGTTACCCTTCCCATCTCTCTTTCAGGGTGAAAGACTACTGCTGGAAATGTGGATGGATTAGATTAGTACAGAGAAAGAAATACAGCCACACACACTTCAGTGTGGGAGATTCAGGAAGTGCCAGATGAGATGATGCACACAATGTGACATCGGGCTGATATTAAGAAGCAGGGTTGGGTGATGCATCAAAATTTCACAATATATTTGCCATGATTTTGCTTGCAATATTAAACTAAGCAACACTGTGAATATCGCAATGATTTGGCCATTAAGTTCTCCAAGACTGTCATTAGACTACTATAATAATCGTTCTTTGTTGTGCAGCTCAAGAGCACTAAGAAAGACTTGACAATGTTAAAACAGAATTTTTAATTCATTTTCTGAATCAAACTTCAACAAAAATGGCACTGAAGTTGGTGAGTTCATTCCAAGGAATCAGGTCAAACTTTGCATTTCAACAAATCAATTCCTAATTTAAAATGAATTGATTCAAAATTATTCACTTCAGTCTTTATTCAAAAATATCTTAAACATTTTAATATGAATATGTATTTATTAGTCATTCAAAATACATTATTAATATTATTTTTTAAATTTTGAATTTGAAAATTCAAACTTTGAAAACTGAACTGTAAAATATCTTATAAGTAAGTCATATAGCCTTGGAATGACACAAGAGGCAGTAAATGATCATTTTCAATTCTCAAATCTCATTTGAATTATATATATATATATATATATATGAAATAAATGTTCTCTAATACACATTGGCCACAATTAACGGCACCCTTTTATTCAATACTTTTTGAAACCTCCATTTGCCAGTTTAACAGCTCTAAATGTTCTCCTATAATGCCTGATGAGGTTAGAGAACACCTGACAAGAGATCAGAGACCATTCCTTCATCCAGAATCACTCCAGACCCTTTAGATTCCCAGCTCCATGTTGGTGGTGCTTCTCTTCAGTTCACCTCACTCATTTTCTATAGGGCTCAGGTCAGAGGACTGGAATGGCCATAGCAGAAGCTTGGTTTTGTGCTCAGTGACCCATTTGTGTTGTTTTTGAGGATTGTGTTTGGATTATTGTATGGTTGGAAGATCCAAACATGGCCCATTATAAGATTTCTAACAGAATCAGTCACTTTTTGATTTTTTTTATCTGTTGGTATTTGATAGAATCCATGATGCCATGTGTCTGAACAAGATGTCCAGGACCTCCAGCAGAAATATAGGCCCACAACATCAAAAATACAGCAGTATATTTCATTGTACACATGGGGTACTTTTTATCCCTGTGTTCACCAAACCCATCTTGAGTGTTTGCTGCTAAAAAGCTCATTTTTTAGTTTCATCTGACCATAGAAGCCAGTCCCATTTGAAGTTCCAGTCGTGTCTGATAACTGAATATGCTGGAGTTTGTTTTTGGATGAGCTAGGAGAATTTTTCTTGAAACCCTCCCAAACAACATGTGGTGATGTAGGTGCTGTTTGACAATCTTTTTTTAAAGTTTTCTGACCCCGAGACTCAACTATTTTCTGCAATTCTCCAGCTGTGGTCCTTGGAGAGTCTTTAGCCACTCAAACTCTCCTTCTCACCGTGTATTAGGATGATATAGACACACGTCCTCTTCCAGGCAGTTTCGTAACATTTTATATTGATTGGAAATTCTTAATTATTGCCCTGACGGTGGAAATTTTCACTGCTCTAGCTCTTTTCTTAAAGACACTTCACTAATTTGTGAAGCTCAATTATCTTTTGGTGCACATCAGAAATATATTCTTTGGTTTTTCTCATTGTGATGGATGATTAAGGGAATTTGGGCTTTGTTTTCCCTCCTATTTATATTTCTGTGAAACAGGATGCAATGGCTGGAAAATTTCATGTTCATAATCACCCTGGAGTGCTCAAAATTGTGAATATGAATGGGAATATACTTCAGAGATATTTTACTCATAAGAATTTCTAGGGGTACCAATAATTGTGTCCAAGGTGTATTAGAGGGAAAACATTTCATAATGATATTTCCCCCCATTTTAAATTCTTATTATCCAATGAAAGGTTAGATTTTTGTGAATTTTTTAAATAAAAGATCAAAAGGATTAATAATGCAGGTTTATTTTCAGAGCCTTCTTTGATCATATTTACCAAGGGTGCCGATATTCTTGGCCATGACTGTACACACACACACATATATACAATATATATACACTATATATATATATATATATATATATACACACACACATACATACACACACACACACATACACACACACACACATACATACAAACATACACATATATACTCAAATGAGATTTTTAATAAAATGATAAAAAATGTTGATTCATATTAATATTTCATTTTATTAATATTGTCAATTTACAACAGCTGCTTGGTTGAAACAATTCTTCCTCTGAATAAACAAAAATACCTTTTAATACACAATATTGCCAAAAGTATTGGGACACCCTCATCACCAAACACCAATAACTTGTACATACACTATGTGGACAAAGCTATTGGGACACTCCCTTCATTAGAACAGAAGAAGGCACTTCCAAAACTGTGGTGGATGGAAACAATTCATGAATTTAAAAATTGTATTTCCATCTCTGTTGCAACAGTTTTGGAAGTGTCTAAAATGACTGTGCCCATATGTGCCCAAGTCATTGGTGTTTGGTCAAAAGTCAAACTGTTGCTATAAAATTAGAAGCACACAATTCCCTAGAATATCATTATATGCTTTAACATTAAGATTTGTACTCATGGAAATTACTAAAGTAGTCAAACCTGTTCATCAGAAGGGGGTGTCCCAATACTTTTGACAATATAGTGTATCTTTTAAGACATACATTAAATATCACCAAATGACTGAAAAATAAAGATATTTATTAGTTATACTGTATCGCCCAAACCCACATGGAAATCCTGATTTAAACCGATTAAACAGACTCCAGAAACACAGAAACATTTAAAAGTCAAAATACTGAGTAAATGAATCAATAACAGGACAAACATCTGGTCACATATGTAACCACTGCAGGAAGACTCCGCGAGATCGATGTTTTCAGATACACACACATACAGATGATTTCAGATTCACACATGGCAGAGAGAAGCCGAAAAGTAAAGGATATAGTGGATTAGTCCCGGATGAGGCCCCAGCAGTGACAGTTTTACCATAGTGACAGGTTTTTGCCTGAGCAATAGGTTGGCGTTGTGACAGGTTCGCCACGGTGATGGTTACCTGGCGACAGGTGAGCACTCTGTGGGGATTGGTCCCTGGGGGTCGGTTCAACCAAGCCTCGTTTATCACTGACGTACACCACATGGAGTAACAGATGCCTCAATGTAGACGGCAGCAGGGAGCAAATGTGTGTATGTGTGAGAAACAGAGAGCAATGAAAGCAGTGGAGGAGTGAGAAAGCCAGGGTAGGCTGTGCAAACTCGATAAATTGCATATGAAGTTTGCTATATAAAAAGGAAATTGAAATTGGCCTGAAATTATTTGTGGCATATTTATTTCTTCACAAAAGCCTACACTGTTTAGTCGGCCATGGCAGTGCTCAATATTCTTTTAAGCCTTCTATTCATCAAAGAATCCTGAAAAAAAATTATTACTTTTGCCACACAAATATGTAGTTATAATAAGAAGTTTCTTGAGCAGCAAATCAACATTTTAGAATTTTTTCTGAAAGATCATTTGACACTGAAGACTGGAGTAATTGCTGCTGAAAAATGCTTGATTTTTATTTATTTATGTAAAAATATAATGTTTTAATTTATTGAAAAAAGTGCAATGAAGTAATTGCTACTTTTTTAGTTTAGGCACTTTACATTTATTTTATTTTGTACTAAAGCCATTTTGTCATTTGTTAACATTACTTGGTTATTTGTTCTTTATTCCAAAATCTTTATTCCAACAATTTTTCATTGTATGCAAATGAAAAACAATTTAATTATAGAAGAAATAGATGCGAGGTACATAACGCATGAGATGTTTTTGGTTTGAGTGCATTTGGAGATGCTTATGAAATTTGAACATGAGGATGTCAGAGAGAGTGCTGGATGTTGGAGAGTGTGTGTGTGTGTGTGTGTGTGTGTGTGTGTGCGTGCGTGCTTGCGCTCCTATAATTGCTCTTAGATCCCTCCACTCTTTTGTCTAAGAGCAAGATCCGTCTTTCATTTCATTTCCTCCACTTCACCACAAATTTGAGTCTGCAGCAGGGCTAAGCACAAATCCTCCAAAGCCGACAGTGTATGTGTGTGCGCAGGCATCTGAAAGCCAGCGAGACAGGAAGAGAGAATTCAGCTGTACTGCAGCATCTCAGAAGCATTGATATGAAATAGAGCTCTGGGACACCAACAAGGTTGTCCAAACACAGCAAAAGTCACTCACACTAATGAAAGTTCCTGCACCAAAATAAAGCACTTCCTCCAAGTCATCAGCACCCTCATAGGCCCTATGGGATTTTTTGTGTGTAAATACAATGAAATGGCTCTATATCTTCTACTAAAATAATCTGTTTACTGATTCTGCAATTATATGCATGAAAGAAGATATTCTGAAAAATAGTGTTTTATGTCAATTTATGGCGTCCAGTGCTGTTTTGGACCAGAAAGACCTTAACTGTATGGATAAAAACAGTTGAAATCTTCTTTTGTGTTCCACGGAAGAAACTCAGTCATCCAAGTTTTAAATGACATGGGGGCGAGTCAATGAACAGAATTTTTCTGTGACTACGCTGTAATTATCCCAAAAAATATTAAGAATAATTAGCAAACATATGAGATTTTGATTAAAATTTGATTTTTATTCATATGAATATTCCTCCACTTAATCAACTGGATCAGCGTAGACTACGTTAAAACCTTTAAGTGCTGAATCCAGTATTTTTAAGTCAAAACCAGACTACTCTTTAAATTCTCCCTCAGGAAATCAAGTGTACAGACTTTAAAAGCAAACAGATTAATAACTCATCTTTTTGTCGATTGCCCCAGTGTTTGGCCTCTCTCTTTTTTGTGCCAAAAGACTGAAATTGCAGTTCATAGTCTTGTAGACATAACAAAAAGTTCAAAGGTAAACAAAACTCACAGAGATGTTTTCTCAAAGTGTGTGTTGTTTGGGTTTTCTATTCCTCAGTGAGAAAGAGAGTAGAAGAGAGAGGATAATAAGGGATGGGTAAGAGTCAAGAAGCTAATAAGGCCAAAGGAGGATGAAACATGATGCTAACATCAAATTAACCCACTTAAGCAAGAGATGACCAAACGCTCTTCAATCCAGCCTGCAGGGTTAGATAGATAGAGGGAAATTTAATTAGAAAGAAGTGTGGAGCCATGCGACAAACCAAATTCAACCAAATAGGTTAATTAGGAGCACTTGTTTCCTTTCTTCTTGTCCCTCTCTCACACTTTACTGCATATGTGCAAATACACTGAAACGCATCATGTACATGTAAACACAACTGCACAATCCAGCATCAGCAGAACATTGTTGTGCATTAAGTGTAAAATTAAAAATGAATCTCACTGAACAGACCATGAGGGTATGGAGTGTATGCAAATAAGCAGAAGAGAAAACAATGGGTCCAATATAAGCTTAAAGACAACAGAGTTTGAGTGACAACTCCATTCTAACCAATCTCCGATGAGAATACATGCTAATTACAATGAGGTTTATGAACATGGAGTAACAATGGCAAACAGAGCAACAAGCTGATTAATCCACCCTGTCCATTATCTCCAACACCCCAGACAGAGGCGAATGCCACATTTACTCAACTCACAGCAAGCATCTAAGCAAAGAGTTTAAAATATTTAAAGATTACACTATAAAAAATGAGTGTGATTTTAACAGTAAGAGACTGTAAAAATGCTACAGTAAACCTGTTAATTGGTTAACAGTAAGTTTCCGTACTATATATGGTGAATTTAGTACAATTGTACAATAAAATACCATTAAAATTATGGTTTTTGGAAGTGAAAAAGAACAAGTCATTGTATAATTTACAGTGAAAAACCGTAAATTGGCATGCCCAGAATTCCCTGCATGACACTTCACATTTGATGTTTTTTTTCAATGAAATAAATATTTTTCTTCTTAGTTTTGTACTAAGAAGAAAGATTGTGTACATTAAGGTTTTATCTTATTTCTAGTGTTGTTAAATTAATGTTTATTGCATTATTTAAGTATCATGTGTTACCATGATGGTGTTTAGCATTTGTGTGAATGACACTGTGCACCTTCTACATATTAGTATTTCCTTCCTCAGCTTGTGGAAAAACTGGTTGTGATGAGCTTTGATTCATCATGTGACATTCTCATTACCACTTTTGGTGGTTACCAGTGTATTACAAAGGTACAAAATAGATATTAGTACTTCAGTACAGGTTGGTATACTGACATTATGTCAGTTAATGAAATACGTTTTTTTAATATGTGAATTTAAGTTAAGACTATAAAACTTAAAATGTTGCTACCATATTTTTTAGGGTAAAATTCTGGCAACCATAGCTGCCTGTATTTTGCCGTAATACAGATGTTTTTTTTTATTTTTTTTTTTACAGTGTAACTTTGAAATAACCAATTTATAATTATTAAAATTATGTATACAAACAAATTTATTTAGATTAAAACAAAATATACTTCAGTTTCTATTAGGCCTAATCAAAAAATCCTGAAAAAAGGACATGGTTTTAATATTAAGTTGCACAACTGTTTTCAACATTGATAATAGCAAGATGGTGTAAAATCATGAACTTGAGGAGCACTAAGATTTCCTGTAATCACTGAGCCCTACTTAAACGGGACAAATCACAATTTATATATTTTTTCCCCTCATGAGGTCCACTTATAATGTTAGTCATAATCTGTCAGTGCAATTTCTCAGTGTTCCCTGACCTGTGCTGTTGTGGGTCATCTTGAACCATTTTAGACACAGATTTACTGTAACTTTTGCGTCAACTTTTCAGCCTGAAAGTTCATGCCATCCTCCACAAATGTGATTTGAACTTGGCAAATGGCAGGATGTCTGTTTCACAACATATACGGTGTGTCTCACACATCATATCTCTCACTTACAAACAGCAAACTATGACCCTTGAGCTGTGATTTGTCATGTAGGGTCAATTTGACACAGTAACACCTATGCTAGATATTCAAGTGCTAACAGCACTTCTGAAATTTTGCACTATAAAGGTATAGATCTGTCATCAATTACTCATTCCAATGTCGTTCCAAACCTGTTTGACTTACTTTGTTCTGTGGAACACAAAATAAGATATTTTTTGAATAATGTTGGTAACCAACAGTTTTGGTTACCATTGACTTCCATTGTACGAAGAAAAAAAAATACTAATAATATTTGTTCCACAGAAGAAAGAATGGTTTGTAATGACATAAGGGTGTGCAACTGAGCAAATGAAATGAGTAACAATACTTATGAGCGAATTCATCTCTGCCATTCCAATAAAATGCAGATCTGGACGAAAATCTTCCTAAAACAACACTGTAACCGATTTTTGTAATTTGAACAGTATTTTACTGTAATATGTACAGTAAGATACTGTAAAATGTATATACAGTATTTTACTGTAAACTACAAAGGATTATGGGAAAATATATGGTCACTACAGTAAAATACTGTACATTTACAGTAGTGAACTTGCCCGCGAAAAACTGACCAATGGCAAGGGAGATTTATTTTGTTTGCTGTTTGGTGGAAGCAGTGGTAAATGGACAAAAGAGACATGTTGCACTGTTAACTGGACAAAAAGGTTAGTATATTATTTCTGTTTCTGTTTTATGCAAAACTGAGATATTTTAAGATGTTTTAACTTGTTAACAGCAAACTAACATTATTCATCGTGACGTTTTTCATGTCGGGAGTTGGGGCCTTTTTTTTCTGACTGACGGCCGGATTAACGCCGCCATAACAGTGATAACATCGACTGGTGAGTAAATTAAGGTCACCTATATTGGTCAAAATAAACCTTAGTTAAACCGAGAAACACGTTTGTAGGTTCTGCTGCTTTTTAATGCAAATGAGTTAATCTGGTGAGTCCTTAACCTTAACAACAAACTAACGTGAAATAAAGTTACTGAGATAAAGTGCGTAACCAAAGACTATAGAAATACAAAGACGGTTCACTCCTATACTTATGAATGGGAGAAACTGCAACGCGCAATATGGCGGGATAGTCCCGCCTTCTAAATGAAAGAGCCAATTGCTGATTGGTAAATTCATTGCGTCACTACAGCGGCTGTTAGAAGCTCCGGTTCCCATAGAAACCGGAGGCTAGAGCAGCCGATGCGCATGCGCACATTGCGCAGTCATAAGCGCGTTGGAACTACGCATGCGCATTGGCTGGTCTAGCCTGAAAAATAAGCTTTTTAACACTATTTGAGCATAAGAAACAACATTCATGGGGCAGTCCATTTCAGATTTTGTTGCTGATTTGAAATATGTAATTTAATCGCGAGTTCAGCGAGCAGTTTTTGAGATCTCAGGATTCCCCCATTCATTTAGATAGGACTTGGTCTTGTTTGAGCTGCCCGGAGGCGTTGCAAATATGGCGGCCGAGTGAACGGACTTTCCTTAAAAGGGACTTTGGCGTAATGTTAGGCAACACCACTGTTTCAGTGGAGATTTTAAACAATTTTTCAAGTACTTTTTTTCTTTGTTCTTTTCAAGTTTCTAGTGTAGATGTCGTCTGCAACGTCGGAGGTGTATTTTGGTGCCTCTTCTTATGAATGCCATCGATGATAACATCAACTGGTAAGTTAATAATGTCAGTTAGCCGAAGTTAACAAACACAGAGAATCATAATATATTTTGTACACTGCCTCTTTATCGCAAGTGTAATTCTCTTCAAATGCTATTTAAGTTAGAAAAGTGTGTACCAATGTTGTAACTTTAGAGACGGTCCCTATTCAGTGAAAGACGTAAAATAAAACTGCGAGCCAACATAAAATACTGAGGAAAACTGAGTTAAGAAATACCATTGTAAAGTTCATCTTTTGTATTTTATTTTCAAATTTGTGGTCATGTCGTCTGCATCGGAGGAGTATTGGAGTCTTTTCTTGTGATTGCCGTCGTAACAACAGGTGAGCTTTCATCAACTTAACTAATTTTACTAAAGTAGCCAAATTAGCCACGGGCTGAATTTTGAATAAAATAAAATAAAATCATGAACTTTTTCAAATAAAATAATGGCGTTTTTTAAGAATTAAAACTAATCTAATTTTGGAGTTTGACAATGAACACATTGCAACCATGCTTGGGACGGCCCTGATCGCAACACACAGCTACGTATACAGTGTAGTTCAAAACAGAGTGTGCAAATGAAGAAACACATTCAGAAATTCATAAATGATACACTCCCCTCCCTCCACACACATCTATCATAGGACACAGGACACGAGACACATAAACGAGCCAAAATGCTTTACATTTCTTGAAATAATAATTTCTGAACATTAAACATCGATTGTCAGTCTATATTCACCTGCTTCTTGTGGCTTCTCATTCAAACTCATAAAAGTAAATGGTGTAAATTGCATCGCTAATGACATAGAATAGCATAGTTTAATAATAGCGGGGCACATTGTAACAGCGTTACAACGTTCCCCATCTGTGCAACTGGAATTTAAAACTGGTTAGTGTCTTCTGCTAGTAAGTGAAGCATCATAAAACTATCTAAACTTATAAATAACAGACTGGAGATTACAAAAAGCAGATTTGTCTAATTTTAAATGAATACTAAAAACTGAGATGACCAAATTTACTTCAGCCAGAAATTTACTTCTACTTTGGTAGATTAAATATTCAGCGACATCTTCAAAAGAGTTTTGAATTTTGGTGCTCTTTATTCTCTATATAGTGTTGATATGGCAGCTAGTAAATACTGTAAATTTGGTTATGCTGGCATGTGTGGAAATATTTAAATCATGTGTGTTACAACTAACCCGTGTTAGTTTGTGCCCTGCACTCCACTACACATTTTATTAAGTTATTCATTCCCTGGGAATCAAACGGGCGCTAGGGGTGAGCTAAGGGGGCTGAAGCCCCGAATGTTTTAATTACCATGTCTTGTGCGCATCAAGATTGAGTTTTCATGCGCATTAAAATTATTTCTATTAAACCAGCACTTAAACAGCAAAATGCAGCTGCTTCAGGTATCTTTAACTTACTGTAGCCTATAAATTCATAATACCGATATCCCCATCTGACAAAATTAGATTACTGTAACTGTATAGCAACAAATATAGATTTTTAATCATGGTATTATAAGCACAGATTTTCTTGGACACACACATTTAGAATGACTAGATTATATGAACAGATTGGTTAGCATTTAGCATGGTCTGTGGCAGACTTTACTAAGTGTCAGGGCAACAAAATTCAATAAACAAGAAGATAATATTATGATTTAAATCATGCAGAAAATATTGTCTTTTTGCTCTATTTCACAAAAATGGTTCTAAACAAAGCCATGTTGTGCGTCTCTGCACACAACAGTGTTTCATTACTGAAAGAATTTACCTTTTTTGAATACCTTGATCACTGATCCATTCTTAAAAATTTTTTTAAAGTTTTTTTTTGTTCCTGAATGAATCAGCAGTTTTTAATGAATTGATTGAATAAATGACTCAGTGGCTCAGTCATTAAGACAGTGGCTTGCTGCCATCTATTGTAATTTTAGTCTCATTTTTAGAAGTATCATTCTGTTTTTTTTCTCTATCATTATATATTTTTGCGTTCAAATTTTTTGTTTATATATTTAAAACAATTTCATAATATTATTTATGCAATTTGTACAAATTCTAAATAATTATACTTGTCACTTTAAAAAAAAAATTAAGCCACTTGTATCCCGTGTATTCTGATACATAAATTAATGTCTCCGGGCTAAGCCCTGGGTATCCACTCACCTTAGAACCACCCCTGGAATCAAACCCATTAATTCAGGATTCTACCACTTTGCTCTACAGATTGAGAATGCATTGTAAAAAATAGAGCTTTAATCATTTGAATGTGATGGATTATCAACTAATTATGTACCTTCCCTTGTAGGTGCGTTCAGATGTAGTATATAACGTTTTTATTAACATCAAAGTGCATACAGCACCAAGTTTGACAGTTGAGGTAAATTCTGTAAACACTGCTTTGAAAAATAATGTTTTTTTTTTTTTTCTTGTGCTTGCAGGTTCATTCAGACAGTCAATCTTTGTGGCACCAAATGCATTGAAAGTCACAGATCAGTTGGAATTCTGGAAAGAGGGTGCAAAGAAAAAGGATCTGCCTGAATCCCATCCTGCTGTTTCTCATCGGAGAGCTTGTCAACTTTGACTGTAAAAATGACTGAAATTTAACAACAACACAAACTCATTTTTACTGTATTATTTCATTTTATTAACACCAGTCAAAATACTTTATTACCAGTCAAAAATTTTTGAACAGTAAGATTTTTTATGCTTTTAAAGAAGCCTCTTCTGCTCACCAAGCCTGCATTTATTTGATCCAAAGTACAGCAATACAATTTTGATTTTTTTTACTATTTAAAATAAATGTTTTCTATTTGAATATATTTTAAAATGTAATTTATTCCTGTGATCAAAGTTGAATTTTTAACATCATTACTCCAGTCTTCAGTGTCACATGATCTTTTAGAAATCATTATAATATTCTGATTTGCTGCTCAAAAAACTACTACTACTATTATTATTATTATTATTATGTTGAAAACAGCTGAGTAATTTTTTCAGGTTTCCTTGATGAATAGAAAGTTCATTAGAACAGCATTTATCTGAAATAGAAATCTTTTGTAACATTATAAATGTCTTTATCTTCACTTTTGATCAATTTAAACCATCCTTGCTAAATAAAATGAAAATTCAGCTTTGATCACAGGAATAAATTACATTTTAAAATATATTCAAATAGAAAGCTGTTATTTTAAATAGTAAAAATGTTTCACAGTGTTACTGCTTTTGTTGTATTTTGGATCAAATAAATGCAGGCTTGGTGAGCAGAAGAGAATTCTTTAAAAACATCAAAAATCTTTTTTTTGTTTTTCAAAAATCGGGTTGAAAAACTTTTGACTGTTAGTGTACTTGTTTTTGCTTTTCAGTATGTGTATGTTTTGCCATGATACAAAGTGCCCAGGGGACTGTGATGATGTCCTTTTTTCAGCTAGTTCATCCTAGAGATCAAGAGTTGTAATTTGTACTTTTAAAAAGAAAATGTTCAACAATAAAAAAGATTATCTAACTAATGCTCATGAGTTATTGTGATTTTTATGGAGTTGGGGTGGTAAAAATCATGGATTACAGTGCTGCACCACAATTTGATTGTTTTTTTACAGGTAAAAAATGTTTAAACTACATGAAAATAAACACTACAGCACTGATACTGTAAATGAAAATACGGTAATAATACTGTAAATGAAAATACAGTAGTAATACTGTAAATGAAAATACGGTAATAATACTGTACATGAAAATACATTGATAATACTGTGAATGAAAATACAGTAAAGCCATTATTATACTGTAAATGCAATTAAATACTGTAACCATTTTTACAGTAACTTACTGGCATCCAGCTGCCAGTAAGTTACTGTAAAATTTACAGCGATCTTTTTACAGTGAATAAATGAAAATGAATGACAAATGAAAGAAGAATAAAGTACTTAAAAATTTGGAATTTTATGGCTTTTAGTCCATTTCATTTAGCTTTTATACCTCACATACTGTCAAGGTTTTCACATAATTTCGACCAAACTATTTTTATGGCTCTTCCCAGACCTGGATATCAAATTATACGATCATCTACATATTCCTGATATTTTTGGGTTTTCTACTCTTTAAGGCACTCCTAAAAGTGGACAGAACTACACACACATTCTGTGTATCCAAATTTTATACTCAAAAACGCTCTTTAGAACATCACCTTTCATGTCTCAAATGCATCTGTCCTCTCTCAATAGAACACAGAACAACATCACAGAAAAATATTTCAGTTTTTGTTGCAATAAGAACTGCCCTGTCTTCGTTTCCCTTGAGATTCCAAAAATAAAATAATAAAAAAAAAACACTGAAAAGAAAAACTGCAAGTAGCATGCTCAACCTAAAAAAAAAAACCCTGTCCAGGTTCAAATTTTTTAGAGAATTCAGCAATACAACCATTAGTTTTAGACGTAATATAAAAGTATAAAATGAAGATCCCTCTCTTAATCAGAATTACATGAGATGAGGTCTTCACTTTTCAAGAAATGTAAACACATGTACAGCCAAAAAGCCTTGATAAGTGAACACTGGATCACTGGATAGCAGGTACTGGAATATTGAAAAGCAGAGAGATGAAATTGTGCAAAAAGCCCGCCATTCACGTCCAGCACAAAGGAAAAGACAACAAAAAGCTTGTTGTTGAACATGCTCTCACTCAGAATTTGAAAGTGGCGCAGCCTCTTGTGACGATCAAAGTAACACAATTCAATGTACTCTCTATTTACTTTCCTAACAAACCGTCACAGGACGGTTCTGCGCAGACAACTCAATGTATGATAAGCAGCCTATTTGCAGTTTCAAAGGAAGACAAAGGAGCTTTCCTGTCACAAAATCAAGTCAGGTTTTCAGGAGAAAAAAATATGTTAGAAATAAAAAAACGCATTGAGAGAGACTTTTGTCAGAAAGGCAATTCATGGATCTTCAACCCTCTTCAAGATTAAGTATATATTAAATGTTTTTACATATTTGTCCATGTCATGGGTTCCGTGTGTATTTTTGCAATTACAAACAAACTACTAATTATGCAGAAATAAAATAGCTTCAAGCTGAAAGGTCCTAGGTCGGAGCCTTGAGGGACATCATAATAAGGCAAGTGAGGACAAGCAGAGAGAGAGGAGGATGGGTGTGAAGACAAGAACAGCAGCCAAATTAGAGAAATTAAGAAGAAGCCAAATGTCAGGTCAAACATAATTAGACTGGGATGAGAAAGAGAGAGAGAGAGTGAGAAAGATGGAGAGAAGGAGTGAGGAAAATGAATGAGATGTTCTGGAACACAACATGCCGAGGAGTTCTCAGCACCACAAAGTTGCAATAAACAAGTCATTCATCGCATATATGCTCCATCTAGACACCACATTACTGCTTTAGACAGACAGAAACAATAATGTGAACACTCAAAATGATACAGAAAGAAGGATTCTTAAAGTCAGAGTTAGAACAAATATTAAGATTAAGGATAAAGTAAAGTGTACAATTAGCGGTCTGGCTCACAAAGAAAGATGGAATAAGAGGAAAAAAGGAAAATATGAGGAAAATACGATATATCTATATTTAGGCCTATATAATAAAAAATAAGCGAAAAAAAAAAAAAAATCGAAATATTTTCTTTTCTCTTTGAATCCAGTGTTTTCACTGACTTTGCGTAGATATATGAGGTACATTTTAAAAGTACGATTTCCAGATTTGGAAAAGTTATGTAAATGAATAATAATATAATAATGAATAATATCTTTTAATTTGTATCGTATATATTTTATGAGTATTTAAACATTTTTATGAAACTGTGAGCAAAAAATAAAAAAATTAAATAGAAAAGTTTTTAACAGAAAAGTTATAGATTTTCCATCACTGTGGCAACTGTGGGACAGTGAGACAAAGAAAGGAAATGAGACTGAAAAACAGAATTGAGTATTTTCATTAGAGGGAATAAATAATTATTAGTGTGCTGATGGGGTGCGTATTAGGAGGAGACCAGATAAAATCCTTATTAAGCGAGAGAGCACCATACAGCAGGAGAGAGCACATGCCGGGAGGCGTGGATATGGGCTGCTGTGATTGCCATCGCAAGCCTCTGCCCAAGTTTCACCACTGATTGGGCACAGCTCAAGAGAGTTTTTCAGAGTTGATACCGTAACAAAACACAATGAATGACAGCAAGATGACTGATGTCGAGCACTTTCTGAGAGAATGCACAAAATACAGATATCTGGGAAAAATTTGAAAATAAATATGTACACCATACATTGGACATTTTAACGAACAACGAAATGCTAAGAACTGCTAACAAGAACTGCTGTGCTATAGCAACACAGTATGTGTCTGTCTGCTTCAGTATAACAGACACATTTTACCACTGATTTTCTTTTATTAATTTTTTCCTTAACCTGTAACTTTATTTTAATTGTCAATTATACTATGCATTCGTTTATGTGTGCATGTTGCTTTGCACAATTTAAAGGCCATTTCACAACAAATGTGACACAAATAGCAGATCAATTCTATTTAGAACTAAAGAAGAAAGAGAAAAGAGAAAAAAAAGTGTGGCGAAAGAATGTTAACAGTTTGGATTGATGTTAGCAGCTGTAAATATGTGTGGAAACAGAAAATGGAAACGAAACGTGTCAAACAGGGCAAAGGCTTGTTATCCAAGGCTTATATAATGGTAAGGATAAGGTGGCCATAATATCATGATGTTATGGTCAAACAACAATAAATAAGGTAGTCAATGAAAATTAAAAATATGTCTACCACTTTCTTATAAATAAATTAAAATACCAAAAAAGAAAAATTGATTTTTCTAAATGCTACAAAGGAATTTAGGCATCTCAACTTTATAATGCACAATATGAAAAATGTTTATTTTGAGATTTAAAGATTACATTTAAGAGTGTTATTTTGCATAATTACAATAATAATTAGTGTTTTTAAAGATTAACTGATGAGTGTTAGACAGCAAAGGTAATCTAAAATGTAAAAACTGTACAGGAAAAATGAGTAAGCACAATTAAATATACAATATTGAACAAAATAAATAAATAAATACAGATTTTTTTCGTTCATTCATATGGTATATTTATGGATTCCTTTTTATGCAAGAAAAAAAGAGAAACAGACAGAGAAAGGAAAAAAAAAAGAAAAAAGGAGGACAGTTAAAAGGGCGACAGACCGAGAGCGACAAACATACAGGACAGATATCAAAAAGCAACCCCTCTCGTTATCTGCTTTTAGGATTGTGCGTGTCTGATCTTTCATGGCCTTTGCTGACAGAGGTATTGATTGAGAGAGAAAGAGAATGCAGCCCTGTCGCTCCTCCAAACGTGCTGTGAGTCTCACTGCATCTCTGTGCTGATGCAGTAACAGGTTACACACATGTATCAGCATGTCTGTCTGTGTGCGTCTGTGTGTGAAACAGTGGCGTCTCTGTTCTCTCCTCTAATTCAGGCTGCGTTTTCCTTCTTTTGCTGTTCCTGCTGAGCTCTGATGCTTCTACATGCCCTCCCTGACCTCTGCTGGCAAGACAAATAGATTTCCCTCTACCTGCATCTAAACATACACACATACTAACACACACACAGACCTTATTAGGATTATTATTGATGTTCTGTCAACATGGCGCCTAAAATACACTAAACCCCACAACCCTGCACACTGTTCTTAACTAAATGCATGTACAAAAGAGTGAGTCAAGTGTTTGTGTGTTTGTGTTTGTGTGTGTGCGTGTGAGGGAGTGAAGGTAGAGAGAGAAACGGACAATAAGAGAGAGAGAGAGAGAGAGAGAGAGAGAGAGAGAGAGAGAGAGAGAGAGAGAAAAGGGGCAAATGGAGATGGAAACTGAAACATGGCACTAAAAAAGTGCCATGTTTTTAGACATGTACCATTGTAAATGCTTTACTTTTAAAAATACATAAGCATATAAAATATAACGAGAGAAAAGAGAGAGAGAGAGAGAGAGAGAGGGGGGAGTAGATTACTTACAAATTGTAATCAGATACTGATTCCAAATTACATTCCAAAAATTGTAATTCGTAACATAATCCATTACATTACACATTTTAGGTAATATAATCAGGCTACTTTTAGATTACTTTGACCGATCACCTTTTCACATTGATTTAAATATGATAATCTTGTACCATATTGATATAAAAATACAAAGAGTTAGAAAATATTTCATTTGTTGTCATCAACAATATGACGTGCATTAAACATTATACAACGTCAAGGTTTCCCAAGCTGGGTTTGTGAAGGAACTGGAGTTTAATGAAAAGCTAATAATTAATTAAATCATAAAAATGCTAAATGAAAACAATTTTAACATGAATCAAAATAATATACTGACTATCCCAAAACCAGCGTCAGAGAACCATGAACATGCAAATGTGATCCTTCATTATTAAACGATTTATTTTAAAATGTCAGGGTACTTCAAATTAAAATATATTAGCTCAAAGAGGATCAGATGACAAAAAAAAAAAAAAATAAAAAATTATATACACACACACACAAACACATATACATACATACATATACATACACAAATATATATATATATATATATATATATATATATATATATATATATATATATATACACACAGTGCCACTTGAAAGTTTGTGAACCCCTTGCAGAGTAATTTTAACAAAATAAGAGATCATACAAAATGCATGTTATTTTTTAATTAGTACTGTCCTGAGTAAGATATTTTACATAAAAGATGTTTACATTTAGTCCACAAGACAAAAAAATAGCTGAAATTATTAAAATAACCCCATGCAAAAGTTTGTGAACCCTTGGTTCTTAATACTTTGTGTGGTTACCTGGATGATCCACAACTGTTTTTTGTTTTGTGATGGTTGTTCATGAGTCCCTTGTTTGTTCTGAACAGTTAAACTGAGCACTTTTCTTCAGAAAAATCCTCCATGTCCTGTGGAATCTTCAGGTTTCCATCATCTTTTGCATATTTAAACCCTTTCCAGCAGTGACTGTATGATTTTGAGCTCTATCTTTTCACACTGAGGACAATTGAGGAACTCAAACACAACTATTAAAAAAGGTTCACACATTCACTGATGGTTCTGAAGGAAATACGATGCATTAAGAGCCGAGGGGTGAAAACTTTTTGAATTTGAAGATCAAGGTAAATTGTACTTAATTTGTTTTCCGGGAAACATGCAAGTATCTTCTATTGCTTCCGAAGGGCAGTACTAAATTGAAAAAAATTATACTTCTACAAAATAAGAAAAATTTGGACATCTTCATCCTGTTCAAAAGGATAGATAGAACAACCACTGTACATAGTATTGTTTGTTACATGCTACTGACCTACATAAAAACATGCTGATGTGGCTGCAGGTCAGCTGCTCCGATCGCACGTAGTTCATTACTCTGCCATGGACATATAATGTCAAGAGGAGCTTATAGTCCACTCAGCTGTGCAGTTCAAAATCACAGCAGCACTTCCGCAACATAGAAGCAAGAAACACTGCCAGAAAAAAAACTTAAATGTCAGCTTTTACCCCCACGCTGTGATAAAAATAAAAGTCTCTCTTCAGCCTTTCTCAGCTTAAACCACAAACTGCACTCGGCTCACCTGGATGTTACAGAGTTCATCTCATGCTTCAGTGTAGCAACTTAAGAGCTCTCAACTATGTATTTCCTGCATCCTTTAGAACACCTTTCTGTATGCACAGATACAGGGCATCTAAAAGACTAAAGACTGTTGGTCTTTAAACAGCATTTCGAAACAATGACCTGAATGTGTAGTTGAGCGCCTTGGAGTTGTGTATATGATATATATGCATTTAATCTCAATTATTAGACAGAAACACGGAAGATGGATGGGCATTTAGAGTCATTTTATAGTAAAAAAAAAAAAAAAATTAAACAGTTATCAAATAATGTATACTTGAAAAAATATAATGGAACATGAAAATAACTAAATTTTATAGATTTTTATTTAGTAATAGAATCATATCAATCAGAGATATTAAAATGTTGTTAAAATAAGCTAACAACTTTCAACATTATAATAACCTACAATATTATAAAAAAAAATGTAAATGAATATAAAAATAAAATAGGAAGTAGAAAACCATTTGAAAAATTCACTGACACTTTTTTCCAACTTAGAAAATCTACCAGTTGATTGCACATGCCCATCCCGAGAGGAAAGCGACTGGGGAAAAATGGGGAATGTGGTTTGAAAATGTTGCAAGCAAAATTTAAACCTTGCCATCCATGTGAGCACCAGAGCTCAACGTGTTGTGAATATGCAAACAGACTGCTTCACAGCATGCCTTCACGTAGCTCTGTAACGAAACAAACACACTCACAGACAAACAACAACACATTCCCTTCCTGCTCTCTGAGATGCATTGACTGCGAGAGTTTGATTTCAGCAGCGGCGGAGCTGTCAGCCGCGTGCCGCAGCTCTTGTGACGCTGGAGCAGAGCTGAGCTCTGACTGACAGTCAGGAGAGAGCAGACGCTTGCTGACAGGACTCCAAACAAAGGGAAGTGTCAGTTTACTTGCGTGACATGCCGGAGGCTTACACGTGGCAAAGAAAAGCTGAAGGTGAAGCACTCGTGCCAATTTAGAAGCACTGCCAGTCCTAGGAGATTTTAATCTCATCCATGAGATATCAATGAGAGGCTGTCAAAGAGATGGAAGAATATTCATCTGCGCTCTCTCTCTCTCTCATCCACACAAACAAACTCTGTATCACAGAGATAAGAGTATTAGCCCATTGGGAAGACACCTTTTACACAGGATTACATAAATTAACGGCACATTTCATTTGACAGATTCAACGTGGCACAGACACAGACTTCAGAAGTGTTTACAAACAACAAAGCTCCAACTCCTGTCCAAAGACAGAAGGACGAAAAGTACAATGTGCTGGTGACAGCAAATTACTTCAAGTATGACGCCTTTAAATCACATCTGAATTAACAAATTTTAGACTTAACTTCACATGAAACAGCACACAACAATGTCAGTTACCAACAGAACACTCTGGGGTTTCTTTTAGCCGCAATATTCCAAATGGCCAGTTAAATATGCAGTCAGTTTTTGTTTGTTGTGCCGGGCAATCATTGGCTTATACTAATGGTGTAGATGCAGCATCAAGACAAAAAAAAAAATAAAAAATAAAAAATCTGATGCAATTTTAGAAATACACTATGAAAGGTAAGAGAGGATTAATTTATTCCAAGAATTAAGTTGGTCATGTGATCTCAAAATTGTGGCCCTCATGAGGCAACCCACAGCATGTAAAATAAAACAGCTTTTATAAGACTACCAATTCAATTATCTTTATCTCAGTGGTCCTCAACATTGACTCCAAAACAACAATAAAATTCAAAGGCCTCATGACTTTTCCAGTTTTTCGTGATTTACTGGACAAGATTTCATTTTTTACTCATTTCTACCCAGTACATTATTTTTTTTTTTAGAGCTTAGCATAACTAGAAAAATGTATATTCATTATAATGCCAGTGAAGTTTTATTTATTATTTTACATGACTTTTTTAGGTCTAGACATACACTTTTAAAATGAGGCTCTCTCATATATCCTGACTCTGAAATAAAAGAATAAAAATGTTGAGGGTTGAATTAAAATAAGAAATCTGTAGATTTTTAGTTGTTTTGGTTTATTTGAAATAATTTTAAGTCATCTTGGAAGTTTGCTTGGGCCCCCTAGTGGGCCCCGGCCCCCTGGTTGAGAATCACCACTTTATCTAATACTAATTTGAACATTTTTCCAAAATATTATCCTTTTTTGTGTGTGTAACCCATTTTAATGAGCAAAAAAACATTACTGAGATTCTTTTTTAATGTGAATTTTGACAGTAAAATGTATTCCTTTTGCATTTTGTGTACCACTGATGAAAAACTATTACAAGCTTGCAGGAATAAACGACTCATTTAGCCTTTTTACGAGGTGACAGGCTTGTGCGACAAAACTATATTCCCTGCACGAGTATGATAAAATACAGATACAGCATCAATTACCCACCTAATGCACATTCTTTGCTCTTCATTTAGCTACATTAGTGCTAAATGCTTTCTGTCTTAAGTGAAAAATATGAAAAGGCCCATATTGTTCCAAACAAAATCACTTTCTATTTCATACCATATCACATCTTTCAAGTTAATAAGTACAAGGACTTGAAAGCAGCATTAACCAGTGTTAGGATATACTACAGCATCCGAAAATTGCATCTTCTTAATAGCTCATCAAATCTTTGCATGCAAATTAGCTTGGGCAATATTAGCCTACATGCCACACACCTTTTGATCTGTGAACTTACAGGAATAATTTGGTTCTAAATGATCTCAAGTTCATCTAAAAGTGGATGTTGGTAAGTTTCTGCAAGCTGAATGAAGAGCCAATAGGGAATCAAAGTTCCTCCTGACACTGTAAGTTGGAAGAAACCCAATGCTGCACTGTATTTCTGGAGCTGATCTTCTCAGCATTCACATCAAAGGCAAAACAACTCATTAGAACTCTTTGAATGACTGACAGGTCTATGTGAGAACAAATGCGTTTCCATGACAACCAGTCAGTTATTGGATGACAAGGGCATCATTGACAGAAAGATTAGAGCAAACTAGAGCCAAAGGAATACACGAAGCTTACAACAATCGATAGGGAGTTTCACACAAACACATACAGACAGACCCAATAGCACAGACAAATACAAGTCATTAACTTAACAGATTATACCAAACATACCCAAACACAAACTCTGAAAAATAATACTTATCATTTGCTCCTTTTCTACCACTTTCACATATTCACATTATGAGGAAATAGAAACAACAACAAATGCATTCTTTCACTATTCCCTCTTGTTTGGGAGTCTTTATCTGCATACAAAGAGCAGCCACACAAATTCACTCCTACAGACTCACATGCATACACAACACAGGCCCTCATCAGCGGTGCTTCATTAAGCTGGGTAAACAGAACATTAATGATTCATTAGAGCCAGCGCTGTTTATTAGTACACAAACCAAGACAGACAGAGCCTGTCTTATGCCCTCCTCTCAGACATATTTTGTATAGAGGCACAAACACACTCAGCACAAAGAACTTCCAGACAGACATCCCCGTAAAACAATGGAAAAGCCACTTCAGCAATAAAAGAACAACACCTGAGACCAAGTCTCACCTAACTAGACTTTTGACTATCAGCATGAAGTCTGGATCACTTAAGATAGGAAAGGAACATCCGAGTGACATGTAAAGTGACTAACCACACATTTATTAAAGTCAAGTCAAGTCGAGCTTTATTATCATTCCACTACATGTGTGGACATACAGTGGAGCGAAATATCGTGTCTCACAGGACCACGGTGCTACATAAATAAGCATAAATATAAACATACAACACTAGACGTAAGAACAATTTTTTAGACCTACATAGCTAATTTACTGAATCGGTAATCTAACTATACATATACTATAAACAGTTGACTCTACATACAAGTAACCTAAGACAGACTATACAAGTACTTTACATAATAACTGTGCATGATATTGTGCAATAGAGGTATTTAGGAGGTTAAGGAGGAAGTAGTGCAATATGATTTGTGATGCATTCACAAGTAAACATTTGTGTTATCTTATTAAGTCCTTTTAACATGGAGTGTTTATAAGAAAGTGTCTGGTGCATATAGAGAGAAAAAGAGAATGTTTAAAGGGATAGTTCACCCAAAAAATGAAAATTGTGTCATTAACTGCTCACCTTCGTGTCGATCCAAACCTGTAAGACCTTCGTTCTTCTTCAGAACACAAATTAATTTTGATGAAATCCAAAAGCTTTCTGACCCTGCATAGACAGCAAGGGAACTACCACGTTCAAGGCTTGCGTGTGGTGCTGCTGACGCTGGAGGCGGCATTCTATATACTGATGTCACATTGACTATTTTAACTAACTATTTTGACATTGACTATGTCCTTACTACCTTTCTGGGCCTTGAACGTGGTAGTTACATTGCTGTCTATGGGAGGGTCAGAAAGCTTTCGGATTTCATCAAAAATATCTTAATTTGTGTTCCAAAGATGAACAAAGGTCAATAAGAAACAATAAGCATCATGTATAGTTTAGAAACAATAAGCATCATGTATAGTTTAATACTAAGGACCGAAAACCAATCACAAAGAGTAGCCTACTTTTTTTATTTAAAAACATGAGATGCAGTGGGATGCAGAAAAACTGCCATAAAGTCGAGACGTTTTTTAAAAGTTGAACTTACATTAATTTTACATGGCTTTCTAAACATGCCGCTCTCTTGTGCGAGACGCGAGCACAACGTGATAGACGTCCCTATAGAAAATGCGATATGCGTTCTGTGTGAACGGCTTGGTTCCAGTTTTGAGGTAAACAACATCATCTCCGCACTGATGTTCTCTTTTTCCTTAAAAAAGCATTAAAATGCAATGACACCTACATCGTCATCGCATCTTGTGTGCCATATATAAGGCTGCCTGACGCACATCTAAAATTCGAATGCAGCGTTTTTGCATTCGAATGTGGATTTTTATTTTAAATTTGATGAATATTCGAAATTCAATTTTATTTTTTTTTTGACAGCCCTACTTATAACACTACCTGCACTATGCATTACCTCATCTACATAACCATATTTCTATCCATGTGATACAACCATGTTTATTGATACAAGACTTAAGAATGAAATTATCCAAATATCTGTAAATCAAAATATATTTGCCAAAATTGAGAAAGTTTTCAGAGAAGAATCATTCTCATTCATTCCCACTAGCAAAATAATTTTTGTTTTAAATTTATGCAGTTTTGCATATAAAATAAACATTTTCGGATGTTTTTATTTTTTTTTTTTATTTTTTTTTTACTTTAAACTGATACTTTTTGCAGTGTCGATCAATACAACTGTCTGAGATCAACGCGTCACTGACAGAACATTTATTTATACATCTGGGCCCACGGTCATTAGAGTTGGATTATTATTGACTATATGGAGCCTTTTAAGATGTCTATGTGATAATCAGGTAAAAGTAAAACAAAGAAAGATAAAAATAGAAGGAAATATCTGGTTACACTTTATTTTAAGGTGTCCTTGTTGCAGTGTAATTATACATTTAAATACTGTGTAATATTAATTAACTACATGTATTTGCTATGTGTTAGGGTGAGGATTAGGGTTACTTGCATGTAATTATGCATAATTAATTGTTATTTTAATAGTGATTACATGTAATGTGTAACAAGGACACCTTAAAATAAAGTGTTACCAAATATTTTAATAGACATTTCACAACTGTTAAAGAGATAGATGATAACTATTTGCATCATAACCTCTGGATATATTGGATAGGTCAAATAGAATTAGATGGTCAGGCTGTTTATCCCCAGTGGAAGATTCCATAAATACAGCATTATATGGGAAAAACACATTTTTCTGCATTGACTGCAATTTTATAGTAGCCATGCATTAGGGCTGCAACAAACAATTATTTTGATAATCGATTAATCTAACGATTATTAGAACAATTAATCGACTAATCATCGATTAATCCACTGATTAATCAATAGACTTTGATTGATTAATCAGCTTTTGCAATTAGTTAAAATATTGAGTTATACACATTCTAACAAATAAATAAAAGGTAATCACTTCAGCTTTTGAAAATCACATGTGACCCTGGACCAAAAAAACAGTCATAAGTGTCAATTTTTTGAAATTGAGATTTATACATCACCCGAAAGCTCAATAAATAAGCTTTGATGTATGGTTTGTTAGGATAGGACAATATTTGGCTGAGATACAACTATTTGAAAATCTAGAATCTGAGGGTGCAAAAAAAAAAAAAAAATTGAAATATTGAGAAAATCGCCTTTAAAGCTGTCCAAATGAAGTTCTTAGCAATACATATTACTAATCAAAAATTAAGCTTCAATGGAACATGATATTTACTTAATATCCTAATGATTTTTGGCATAAAAGAAATATTGATAATTTTGACCCATACAATGTATTGTTGGCTATTGTTACAAATATACCTGTGCTACTTATGACTGGTTTTGGCTCCAGGGTCACAAATGTAATTAAAATTATTACACAATAAATTGCTAACAATTTAAAATAAAGTTTCATTAGTTAACATTAGTTGACTACATTAGTTAACATGATCTAATGATGAACAATACTTCTACAGCATTTATTAATCTTAGTTAATGTTAATTTCAGCATTTACTAATGCATTATTAAAATCACAAGTTGTGTTTGTTTACATTAGTTAATGCACTGTGAATTAATATGAACTAACAATGAACGACTGTATTTATTAAATAACATTAACAAAGATTAAAAGTGTAAAAACTGTATTGTTCATTCATGTTAGGTAATACATTATAACACCTTACTGTAAAAGCGTTACCAATTAATTTATATAAATAGATATATTTGGCACACAAAATGAGATGACAGACAGAGCTAATCAGTCTTAATCACCATTTAATTAGCTATATGAAAAAATAACTGAATGACTCATTCTGCCTAACATCTCATTTTGTAAGTCATATGGATAAGAAACAAAATAAAGGTAAGTGATAAGATGCTTTATATTTTGATAAACTATTTTATTCACAACATATATTTCTCTTAAAATACCTTATAGGTATTTTAAGAGATTTTTTATTCAAGCTTTGATCTCTGCAAACCAAACTATCACTTTAATTAAATTTACTTCCCCAACTAATAAAAAGATTTGATCACTAGCTATCTCCACACTGGAGAGCTGCTTTATAACAGAAAATCAAGTTGTAATTCTAACTGAAAGCGACACTGACTAAACTGCTTGATTTAAGGCTATCTCTTGCATAAAGTACTATATAAATAAACGTGATGTGATTGCTTTACTGAAGTACCGAACTGAAGAGCTCATGCAAACATCACTTTCTCACAGCTATCAGTTTTTGTTGTTTAAACTTATTTTGTTAGTTGTTTATTGCGTTATTGAGAAGAAAACGCTGTGCTCTAAAGCGCTGTGTCTCTTCTGTTGAACTGCATCCAGGAGAGCTGAATTACTCTTGCGCTACAGCGCCACACCGGTCATATTGCAGGCTCTTACATTAGGTCATATGGGATCAAACAACTACTCGACAACAGAAATATTTGTCGACAATTTTTTATTGTCGACGTTGTCAATAATGTTGACTAATCGTTTCAGCCCTACCATGAATTCTGACAAAATTGATTTTTTTGCAAGCAAAACATAAACTGCAGATATTTCATTATATTATAGTAGGCATTTTCCAGTGCATAAATGTGCTGGGCTCTTGAAATCATGAAAATAATGTTCTCGCAACACTGACTAGCTGAAGCTGCCACAAGAATGATACAGTCCTGAGCCCTTCACTAGAAACTTTCTGCTGGTTCATGAGCCGAGAAGTGAAAGGCAGCAGACAGGGGAAAAAAATAAGTCCATTTCACACTATTAAAACATCCAAAAAAAAATAATAATAAATCAGATACTGGTAAAACTTTTACAATATTATAATGATATTTTTGCAATTTATATCAAAGAAGGTATTCTGACAGAATGCATAGCTACCTTTAAAAAAAACTGTCAAAATGATGCTTTCAGTGTAGTTAAGCCATCCACCAGTGGCTAACTGAACCAATATTGGACTTGTAAGCCTGACACCACAGTCTCTTGTGGGTCTCATTGGCGCATGTTGGCTCATTTCGTCCCTGCTTTTGGTCAGCTGGAAATAGAGGCCCTGGCCTGTCTATACATACCTGACCCAATGCAGTGCAAATGCGGTAATATAAAGCTGGACTGACAGCGCATAAAACGGCGCTGGAAAAGATTTAAAACAGGCTTGCATTCCCAGCCCAGCCAGAACGTTTTGTGGATGAGAAAATGTCCGGGAAAAGAGCTAATGGCCCATCTCAAGTCTGCTGAGAGTATGTGAAAAGGTTACCACACACACCGTTAACCTTGTTTCTTATGACCTTATGACAAGAGACATTCTTCTGATCTCCGAATATGACTTATGAGGGTGTTACACCGCGCTCATGAGCACATACGCACATTTGCACATGTGTGCATCCATGCGAGAACACAGAGGAATACATTAATCATGGATACTGTCATTAGCCTAAAATGTCCCACAATGCGAAGGCCTGCAAATGTACAGGCTAATAACACTAAAATGTCCCACAATGCAGTAGGCCTGCACATTTGCAGTCTAATACATACACACACTGTCCATTTCATCTCTTTTGATTGCTTTATCTCTGCCTGAGCTCTAGTGTTAAAAAGTAAACAAGCTTTCTTCCCCAGCAATCACTGGAGACATGGCAGACAACGAATAATTAATGATTAGGGCCGGCTCGTTTGAGTAACGAGGCTTCGCTGGGACCGAATATTCAAATGAGAATTTATGACTCATCAGCAGCTTCTAATTAAGCCCGACCGTTGCATTATTTATCAGCTGTTTACCACAATCACTGAGAGTGTGTTTGTCTCTGGATAGGACTGTATTATATGCATCTACCTAGCAAAATAATTTAAAATCATTAAGACAGTCAAAGTCGAAGCTTTCATATTTACATCACATGAATTTAATTAACTTCAGTATTTACATGTTATGTAATCTTACAGTGAAATGAAAGCTGATGTTTAAGTGTGGTTGTACATTACTCAAAACACATGGAAAAAAAATCTTCCACAAACCACAACACCTTTTTCCCCCCTAAGTATATTTCATCTGAAAATGAAGCTTAATGATAAATCTCATTTACTCACCCACATCATTCCAAAGTTGCATGAACAATAATAATAATAATAATAATAATAATAATAATAATAATAATAAAAGTTTATTCTGCTCTCCAAAGAAGACAAAAAAGCATAATGCTCATGCACAAATTTCACTCTGTTTCTCACAAAAAATGCACCTAGTCCACGAGTCATGTTGCTTTTATAGTGCTTTAGCCTCTTTGGAGCTCAGCAGAATCTTTCCACATTCACTTTCATTGTACAAAAAAGAGGAGCTCTGACATTCTGCTAAAAATCTGCACTGTGAACTAACATAAACATCTGTATTTTTATTAACTAACATTAACAAAGATTAATAAATGCTATAAAAACATAATGGCCATTTTTAGCTAATGCATCTCTAATGTTAACAACTGTTAACCAGAAAACCACGAGTTTGAATAGAGATTAATAAAAATGACTGAACCTTCATTTTGGATGAACTATTACTTTAAATACTGATGATGAGAAACATATGATTAGTTCTGTTATGTATGAAAACTCGTATGCAAATGATGTGAACCTTTTACTGCTTAGTTCACCATTCATTATTTTAGCTCAGAACCACAGAGATTGAGACACATATATGGAGCAAAAGAGAGGTTTATTTGCATCTATGAAAAAATAGGATTCTTTCATTGTGTAGTCTATAAGATCATATAATTCAGCATTAAACTAAAATTTAAGAGATACAAATCATACATATTAAGGACTATGAATGATTTTGCATTATATATCATGTGCACATCTTTAATCCAACAAGAACCTTATATAGTATTGGATACTGATTAACGATTAATGACTTTGTTAAGAATAGAAGACTTTAAATGGGCAGGTCAGTGTAACTCAATGACTGTATAGGCCTTGCTCTCTTCAAACATTTGATGCTCCTTAAAATGAAATTCAAAGTTAAGAGCTCCCTGCAGAAAGTTCTGATTTAAGATATGTCGAACAAACAGCCTCTGGCATCTTTAGGTCAAAGTGCTTGAACACTAAATGTGTGTGTGTGTGTGAGTTTTCACATCAAATGTTGCATCACACAAGGCTCTCAGCTCTCTCCAAAGTTTTAAAGTCATATCAAATAACTGTTTGATTTGTGCTCAGTAATTTAGTGTCAGTGCCTGATGAACATTTCATTCTTTTCATTAGCTAAAAGTTCCTCTAACGACTAATAGAAGTGTCAGCCAATCACTCCAGCTTAGAGCTGTGGAGAAGCATTATCTCAATTAGAGAGAAGCTCAGAGTGGCATTAGACTGGGAGTGAGCTTATGAGTCCTGCATGAAGGGATACAAACATGACCCCAGGATCACTGCGGAGACGCTTCAGAAATCTCTTTTTATAGTTCGCACTGCGGGCAGAGGTAAAAAAGTTTTATACTTGGTTTCATTTAGTTTAGTTATGAGCAGATAATTAAAACACCACCACAGCACTTTCACAAAGACACACATCTAAAAAGAAAAACAGAGAAATTAATTACATTTTTAAAAAAAATGATAAAAGTACAGTAATTAAACCAGCCTTTTCAAACAAAGATTGATGTGACTAAATAAAAATAATCAAATAATAAATATTTAAAACAAATCTTCTCAGGAAAAAGAATAAAATATTCTAAAAAAGTAAACCTGAATGAAACTGGAGATTTAATTTCATTAAAAACTGTACTTACCCTCCAAAAATATTTTTATATTTTCTCGTTATTATCTAATTATTTTTATTTCTTTTTTTCTTCTATTATATTCTAATTCCACACTGTTATGTAAAATATAAACTCAAAATATATATTTTATATCTATACTATTTTGTCTAAATATTTATTCTGAGATTTGCTAAAATTATTTTATTAAATGTTGCTAAATTACTAAGCATTAGATGATGGGCATTAGGGTAATCTAAATGTAAAAATCAAGCATACATGCATATTTTTTCGCACATTCTTCTTGCCAAAAAGTCAAATTTATTGTGAATACTGGGAGACATTTACCAGATAGTTTTAACTTGAAAATCAGATTTTCAGCAATTTAAATGTCTGTAATTTCTGCATCTCTAGCAGTACTAAACAAAATTACTAAAATATTGACAATTTCAAACAAGTTTCCCAAACTCTCCCATCACCTGCCATTGGAAACCAAAACAACAATTCCACCTCAAAATTATATCATGGTTGAGCCAATGTTGCTGTATTGGCTGGTCGACAAACACAGTAAACGTGTTTTGATATCATTTCAGAGACCTAAATCAAAACAACCTGTCTGTAATCAAACGCAAATGCAATTCTATTACGCAACCTTATTAGATCATGCCAGCAATCACATCAGCAGTTTGCAAGGAGCTACAAACACTCCGATTCATCTCGCACTGGACGGATAGGAATTCAAACAAGAAAAAAAATAAAAAGACTACTACATATCCTCAATAAATGAAAATTCGAAAACAGTTTAACAATCTAGAAACAAAAAGTGAACACAAAAGATGACCTCAGCCTTAACACACACACGGCTTCCTCGCTTCTAAAAATACTCCTCAGTCCTCTTTTTTAGCCTCCTGAGACTGACACGAAGGAAGAGAGTATCTTTCCAAATTATCATTCTTATCAGAGCCAGTCTGGATTACTGATGACTCTCTCGCCGAGCTCCGACACACACACACAACAAAAGACCGGAATCAGAAAGAGATAGAAAAAAAGAGAGAACATTATTCGTACCCAGTGAAGATGTGGAAATGTGTTAAAGCCTTGAAACCAGCTTAGTCTCTAAGAGACTGTCATATGCTCCTTCACTCAGAGGAAAATCACTACAGAAGCCACATCTATAGCTGACACAATGTTAATACTGTATAAAGGTGTCCTGACATCAACAAAACCTTAGAGTAAGAAATTCTGACAAGTACAAATCACATCACAGAGTAGCATGGCATCGCAAACCAAACCAAAAGGTTGTAGGTTCAAACCCCACAACAAAATGTTACATGAATTCTATTGTATCCAGTATTAAGTACTTTAAATCACTTCCAAAGAGCCAGTTGACTGACAAACTACTGGACAGTAGCATGCCCTAGAGAAGAATTGTTGAATAAAGTCATTATTTTTGTTTTCTTTACGCACAAAAAGTATTCTCGGAGCTTCATAAAATTAAGGCTGGATACTATTTTAACAATGTCCTTACTACCTTTAGGGTCCTTAAACGTGGTAGTTGCACTGCTGTCTATGCAGGGTCAGAAAACTCTTTTGATTTCATCAAAAATATCTTAATTTGTGTCCCAAAGATGAATGAAGGTCTTACTGGTTTGGAATGACATGAAGGTGAGTAATTAATGACACTATTTTATTTTTGGGTGAACTATTCCTTTAAGTAAATGGTGACTAATTTTTCATTCTTTAAACTCAAATAAATATGCTTCACAAAGGACTTGGTCAGAAAAACCACAATTTGGATCAATCTAAATGAATTCCATTCAGTTAAGGCCCATTCACACCAAGGACGATAACTATAAAGATAACGATAAAGATATTAGCGTCCACCAGCGGATGTTATCGTTTGTTTATTCTAAGCGCACACTTAAGTATGCCGCCTTAAATTCTCGAGCTCGTTATAGCAGGATTGTTTCTGATTGGGTGTCAGTGATTTTATCATTCATCAGCTGGAAAAAAAAAAAAAAAAACGTTCTGGAAGCAATTCCAACGATATCGTTTCTCTGTGCCTTTATCGTTATAGATGTGGTGTTGTGGACTCTGCTATTCTTTAATATTGAGAACAATTTCTAGAACTATATCTTTATCACATTATCTTTATAGTTATCATGCTTGGTGTGAACAGGCCTTTACAAATTAAAGAAATGAAATCTGAAAACAAATGATATGAGAACCTTTCTTAGCCATTTTGGTGAATTAGGTTTAAACTATTTAGGTTCAACCAAAACCAACCCAAACGAAAAGAGGTATAATATTTTGTTACATAACGCAATGACATTCATAAATTTAAGCGTGGCCTAAGTATCCAGACACTTTTTGGGGTTACTGCCACTGCGCTCACAGACAAAAAGTGAAAAAGTCCAGTTTTATTTGTTTGAAGTAGTGCACTGGTGTGTGGTCATTAGCTCCAAAGGGCTAATTAGGACAGGGGCCTCTGTGTGTGTATAACCTTGTGTGCTGGTCCCTAGGGTTTGAGTTTCTTTTAAATATCTCCCTATTTAAAGATAATTAAGTCCTTCGCTTCTGACATTAAACAGTACCTTCGTCACTTTTAAAGGGCAAGACTTTCTTCTCCTCCCAACCACTGCATTTCATACAAGTATATCTCTTTCCGCTATATCTCTTTCCATTCCTCCCACTCGTCCTACTGCCTGTGTCTCTCTTCCTCTCCTCCCTCTGTTCAGCCCACTAGCAAAGCAAGACATCAATCTTGTGCTGTCACAGAGTGTGTCAGGCTTTGACCCAGCTGGAGTGGAGCAGGAAAAGGCCTTGCTAATATTGAGTTAGCTCATGCAGCATGCGCTGCCACTACACACAAACACACACACACACACTCTCCCGAGTCCTCAAAACTCATTTTGAATTGCCACTGTCTGACAGTTACATACATAGCCAACAAAACTAATACTGAATGTGTTCATGCAGGACATTATGGCACAAGGACACACGCATATTCTATATATAATCTATAAAGCAAGCAAATATCTTACTCCTGTAATAAGAACAGAGCCTTTCTTCCTTCAAAGGATAACATAAAATAAAAAAATAAAACAAACTCACTATTTCAAAGTATTGCAACATTTTACCTCAATATACTTTGTTGGAATATTAAAAATAATGATAATTTTGTTAAACTGTTCATGTTTTAGGAGAAAAAAATAAGTTTAATATTTTTGGGGAAAAAAGAGATTTAGGTTAATACATACTCACACAAGATTATTTCTATTTGACCAAAGTCTGAACTCAGAACTAACTACAAATATAGCATTTTCCAATACAGAAGAAAGTGAAATTAGTAAATAAAATATCAATATATAAATCACAGTAATTACTATACACTAAATATAAATAACCATAATATTATTGTACACTGTAAAAATGCTTGCACTTTTTACAGAAAAAAAAAAGTTACCTTACTATAGAGTGAAAAACTATTAATACTTTAACATTGCATTATATGCAATGTTAATTATATGCAATGTTATTGCATTATATGCAATGTTTAAGTGTAAAATAATGTCAAAATTGTGGTTTTTGAAAGTAAAAACTATGGATTGCTATTTAATTTATGGTTAAAGAAAACCACAGTTGTTTTTTTTCTTTTAAAGTTTTTGTTTTATTTTTTATAATTTAATATTTTTTAGGTAGTCGACTATTATTATTATTTTGATGTTTACTAATGAATCATGTAAAACACGACTAAGGATATATATTAGAAAAATAGATTATTTTTAAGCAATTTAGGCTTGATTTTTAATATGCTGAATGTTGAATGCTGAAAAATATTCAACAGTATCTCTGCAGCTATTAGTCCATCCTACTCTTTCTCTCTCCCTTTCTCTCTGTTTAGAAGTGCACACCTTTCCCAGCTGTCCAATCAAAGAGCCTTGCTGCCGGGGGGCCCGGCTTCTGTCTAAACACCCGCTGTCGCAGAGCCGACCCTGCAACCTTTGGCATCATTTTGACAGACAGCCAGGTGACTGGTTTTAATATTAATATGTCCCCCGTGCTGAGAGGAGATTCTATTTGTGTTCAGCTAAGGGAGAGCAGACGCTTTTTAAAAGTCAGGCAGCAGCCCTCGGTCCTTCACTGTCTCCTCAGAATGAACCGAACAAATATAAGCAAGTGTGAAAAAGAACTAAAGAAAAGTGTACTCCTCACAGCTGTCAATTTATCATTCTCTCTCCCTCACCATACAGCATCTCATCCTGGTCCTGCCCTACTTCATTCGGTCTCTCGACCCCATGATTCTTCCTTTTTCCTCTTCGCTATTATTTAAATTCTCTGTTCTCTCACTTTTTCCCGATACCTCTCTCCGAGTGCTGGACAGGTGTCAGGCCATTCACACACCCTGCACAAAAAAGGTCCCACTGCACACTCACACTCAACTGCAAAGGTCACAGTAAAGTGCAAATAAAATACCAATCCTGCATTATTCAAAGGACACCTTAGTGCTGATAGAAAAAGAGAAAAGGGTTTAAAGGGAAACAAATCTATGGTCTTAGCCTTATTAACTGTGAACACTGTCTCCCTCAGAACTCCAAAAGAGCTGTGGGACACCTTCACATCGATACAAAAGACAAAACAACTAACCAACACTGGAGGACTATACAATTCACCTCAACTTCTGAATGGTTGTCTCTCACAAACAAATCAACTGACTACACTACCAGTCAAGTGTTTTTGAACAGTAAGATTTTTTATGTTTTTTAAAGAATTCTCTTCTGCTCACCAAGCCTGCATTTATTTGATCCAAAATACAGCAAAAACAGTAATATTGTGAAATATTTGTAATATTTTAAATAACTGCTTTCTATTTGAATAAATTTAAAAATGTAATTTATTTCTGTGATCAAAACTAAATTTTCAGCATCATTACTCCAGTCTTCAGTGTCACATGATCCTTCAGAAATTATTCTAATATGCTTGATTGCGGTTCAAGAAACATTATTATCATCAATAGTTGAGTACATTTTTTTCAGAATTCTTTGATGAATAGAAAGATGCAAAGATCAGCATATAACTGTAATAAAAAGCTTTTGTAACATTATACACTATACCATTCAAAAGCTTGGAGTCAGTATAATTTGGGGGGGGGGCCTTATAGAAATTAATACTTTTATTTAGCAAGGATGCTTTACAATTGATCAAAAAGGATGATAAAGACACTTATAATGTTACAAAATATTTCTATTTCAGATAAATGCTGTTCTTCTGAACTTTCTATTCATCAAAGAAACCTGAAAAATTCTTCTCAGCTGTTTTCAACATAATAATAATAATAAAGTTTTTTGAGCAGCAAATCAGAATATTAGAATTATTTCTGAAGGATCATGTGACTGAAGTAATCCTGGAGTAAACAGTTATTTTAATGTAAAAATATTTCAAAATTGTACTGTTCTTGCTGTACTTTGGATCAAATAAATGCAGGCTTGGTGAGCAGAAGAGACTTCTTTAAAAAAAAAAAACATTAAAAATCTTACTGTTCAAAAACTTTTGACTGGTAGTGTACCTAGATGGCATTATGAAAGTGTTCGCATGCACTCAATAGAAACACATGCATTCAAATTTTGTTTCTTAAAAGTGTTTCTTTAATAATAACAATAATAATAATAATAATAATAACAACAATAACAACAACTGATTTGTTCAGCTCGCCAGCCTCACAACAGCCACAGAAACAGACATCTTTAAGTAGTAAATAACTGTCCTGCTGACAATTATACAGTATTACAACACACTGGGTGATGGTTTACTCTACAGCTGCAGTAGAGCACACATTAAATCTTCTCATTACACACAACACTGACAGCTTTAAGCCTGCTTGTTAGACATATAGCTAATATTAGTGTACTTGTACAAGATGTATTCTATAGGTCTTTAAACTTGCTTGCACAGCAAGAATGGATTGTCTTGGAATAAACTGTGCTCACACTGGATAAATAAAGACTGACTCTAGAATGGATCCAATGCACTATTATGAAATGATTTCTAACCCAGTAGCTTGAGAACAGCTCATCAGCTGAACCTGTGTATAGGACGGCATTACTACCACCTCAAAGAATTAATGACAGGTACTTTACGCTCCTCTTCAACATTCACTGACATTTCAGTTCTGCCTTGCCGAGGAGCATTGAAGTTGAACTTTCTGAAACAAGAATTCTCTAAACAGATCGAAACATTTGAAATGTTCTTCTTAAAAGTGTTGATCTAGACCATCATCTTACCTCATACTCCTCGGCCTCGATCAGCAGTTTGGCTGTTGTTATTCTGGATTCATAAGGCGGGATGTTGCTCTAAAACAAAAAACAATACAGTAAATATTGACTGAAAGGTAAATTAGCTAAGGATCATAAAAGTCTTGATGATGTGATTTGATAAAATTATGAAAATATTATTTTTCATATTTTTTCATAATTATAGAAAAAAAGCTACTCTTTAACAGCTAATTTACAAAAATGAATTAGAAACTAAATACACTATTCAAAAATTTTAAACCATTCAAAAGATATTTTTTTACTGTTTTTGATGAAAGACTCTTATGCTCACCAAGGCTCACCAAAATAAATATATATATTTTTATTTTAATATATTTTAAAATGTAATTAACTCCTGTATTGGAAAAGCTGATTTTTTAAAGCAGCCATTATTCAAGTCCTCAGTTTCACATGATCCTTCAGAAATCATTACAATATGCTGCTTTTGTGTTCAAGAAACATTTCTAATTATTACTGAAAACAGTTTTGTTGCTTAATATTTAATTAATTAGAATTTATTTGAAATATAAATCTTTTGTTTGTACCCATGTAAAAGTCTTTACTGTCACTTTGGATCTATTTAATGTGTCCTTGCTGAATAAAAGTATTACTTTATTTTCTTTTAATGTACATTGTTTATAACTGAATATTGTTTGTACTGCATCTACTGGAAAATGTCTATGAATAAAATTATAAAACTGACAAATACTTTGCACTCTTTGGACTTCAAACTGCATTTTTGCAGAAGAATTAAAGTTGATGTCGAAGGTATTGTCAATGGTAATCGACAGTGTGCCACAAATGTTTTCGATAAACCTTTGATAAATCTCATTTTTTACTCACAACACTGCTTAAATTTGGTAGGTAATTTTCTTAATGACATTACTGCAAATAATACAGGTGTTTAATAACTATTTTAGGACAGAAAAAGCCAAATAGTGTATTCTCTACTAGCAAGAAAAGGGGAAACATCTTTAGATTTGCACTGACTAATGGTCCATTAAATAAATAAAAGTTATGGTTGTGACTGATTTTTTTTAAGGTGTCAATGCACATTTCAATAATCCCACTTTATAAACACTATTTACTTAGTCAGTATATCATCACACCATCAAGGCCACTTCATCTTTTGTGTTAATTGTAGCCTGTCTGTGATGTTGTATTGTATACAAACACAATCTCTCGTCTCTATACTGAATAAATGGTTTTTGTAAAAAGAGTTGATAAGAGCGCTGAACCCAGATTACATCATGCTTTAAACAGGCACATACTCTCCTACCTGCCAAGATTTTCCAAACGTCGCAAAGCTGCATCTACATATGACAAATTTATGTCTAGTGCCAGAAAGTTTCCTGAAATTTTATCCAGTAGGAAAGTAAACAACTTTTATAAATTCCCTCAAGAGTCAGTTCAGGTGAGGCTTGTTTTTTCTGTTTCTTCAGCCGCATAGAGCCCTCCTTAACAGATGAACTGCAAAAATTCATTTAGGCACATGGAAATGAAATTATGTCTTTGAATAAGCATGAAACTCGTAGCCTTAAGCAAAAAAACAATGTCGCAAGACTGTCAGTGACGAAGTGTGGTCACTTGATGAAGTATCTGTGCGTGCGCGTGTGTGTGTGTGTGTGTGTGTGTTTGTGACCTAAGGGCCACCCTTGCGGCAGACTGCCACAGCCTTGGCCTGGTGTTGAGAGGAAAAATGAAAAGATAAAATAAGGTAGTTTGTTTCCTTTCTTCCCTTATCTTTCCCAGACTAAAAACTTTTTAAGTGCAGCACTATTTCGTTCCATGCTATCAGAAAGAGGTCAAAGGAGAGGTCATGATGCATCCTATCTTTATCTCTCTGTTGCCTTTGGAACACAAACACCTGTGCACACACACCTTATTCTGATCTTCTTCCTCCTCCATGTCATGCTCTGTGCTCGCCAATGGCTCTTCCTCTTTCTGTAGGCTAGGTAACCATGACGACACGCTCTTCTTCAGGTACTCACGCCCCTCCTGCATAAAAACATGATAACAAAGTTGAAAGAGCCTCTCCTCTAGGTATGCCGATTGTAAAAATATGCCTCTTTCAGGAAAAGGTATAGGATGAGAGGAAGTAGGAAGTAGAATAGGTTGACAAGTAGTAGGATAGGACAACAGGAAGCTCTACAAGAAGAGGGGACGTGGTATAGGATGAGAGGAAGTGAGAGAAATTAGGATAACCGGTAGTGGTTTTAGATGAAAGGAAGTAGTAAAAGATAAAAGGAAGTAGAATATGTTGAGGATAGGAAAATAGGAAGTAGGTTAGGGGAGAGAGAAAGTAAGACAATCTAAAAGGAATATGGTATATGATGCAAAGAAGCAGGAAATAGCAGGGGTATTAAAAAGTTGTAAAGGATGAGAAGAAGATGGTAAGATGGGATGGTAATAAGATGGGATGAGAGAAAACTTGTAACAGAGAAAATAAGAAAGGATATAAGAAACTAGGAAGTGGAATAAGATGAACAGAACACCAGGAAGCTCTATAAGATGAGTGGAAGTGTTAAACAATATTGGTAAAATTGGTAAAGGACAAGAGAGAACAATACATGAGATGAAAGGAAGAACAGGATGAAGTGAATGATTATTGGATGTAGAATACATTGGGAGGAAGTTACTATGAAGTAGGAATATATGTTGTGAAGTAGGAAATTGTATGGACAAAAAGCAGTGGTTTAGGATGAGAGAAAATGGTCTTGAATGAGAGGAAATAGTGAAGCATGAGAGGAAGTAGAAAAAAGCATGATTAAGATGTACAGGATAAGAGAACGTGGTAAATGATAAAAGAGGGAGAAACACTGGATGAGAGGCAGTGACATAGGATGAGATGAAAAAGTACAAGCCTGAAAAAGGGTTGAGGTTAGAGGTCACAAAGAGACTCAAGTTTATGATTGTTGAGTCAAGTTTTGCTGTCAGATCTCTGAAGGGAAATGGAAGAGTCTTCTGAAGAGAAAATACCCACAAATGTGTAAGAGCTTTAAGCTGCAGACTGAAGCAGACGTGCTGGTCTTATGTCTGTTTGCCCTCTAGTGGTTCAGTGACGAACTGTATCAAAGCGTGTGTGTTCGCACTAGTAGTAAATCTGTCCCACATCGAGTCATATTCAATAAGCTTGTTTTATTAACGGCTTGTAATTCATTAACTGTGACCTTACTCTCTCATCTGCCATCGTTGCCTATCCCTCATACAAAAACAAGTGTACATGCCCAAAACCGGTCTTTCTTAGTCACTCGTTCTCTCACACAATTTCTATCTGTGTCTCCTCAGAAATACATGATTCAGCTTTCTCAGCTGTTCTCCACCTACACTAATTATGACTGCATAATGACCCACTGCTCAGAACGCTGCAGTGAAACAGTGAGACAATGAGGGAACTCTGGGTAATTCACTCCGCAGTTGTCCTGTCGTACCTCAGTTTTCTCGATGCTGAACAGGTAGCTGGCCATCAACTGGAGTGCTTCAGGGTTGTGCTCGTTGTACTGTAAAGCTTTGTCGATGGCCTCTTTGCAACGGTCAGCAGCGCCCTCCTCCATGCTGTCAAACAATAAAAAGAGTTATTAAGCTAATTAAAGCACATAAAAGCCAGGCAGTGATATTAAACTCATGTCCATAAAAAACCTGTGTGCAAATATTTTCACAAAGAAATTATGATCAATCAATATCTTAATGAAAATACAAGAGATATTGAGAAAGGATAAGAAGAGAACAGGATAATAGGTAATGATATAAAGTGAGAGATATAGGATGAGAAGAAGCAATATAGGATAAAAAGAAGCAGGGTAGAATGAGATCAAGTGCTATAAGATAAAAGGAAGTAGGGTAGGATGAGAAGTCATCATACAGGTTAAGAGCATGTTGGATAAGATAAGAGAAAGCAAGGATGAATGAGAGGTAATAGGAACCAGTATACCATAAGAAGTAGGATGAGATGAGGAAGTAGGAAGCATAGAAATTTCATAATTCTTGTCACCAATGTCAATATCACAAAAGCTAATACTAGCCTAAATTTAAAAAAAATAATTAAAAAAAACAACCTCACGCTCACTCAAAACAAGTAAAAAGTCATTGATTAAATAACAATAAGAAACTAATTAAAAGCAATAAGACAAAAACTGCAGTAGAACAAATAAATAAGAACTGCTACATACATTGTATAAAGTAATCAAATGTATAAAACAGTGCATATTCCTCACTATATAAATGAAATATATATTTCTTCTTATTAAAGCTTATTAAAGTGATTTAGTCAAGAGTAGTGAGAGATTTTCTCTCATTTGTTGTTTGATTAACATGAATGACAGACAACCGGAATATTATGGTGCTTTTCCACTGCATGGTACAGCACAGCACGGTTCGGCACGGCTCACTTTTGAAGGTTTTCCACTTTGTACAGTACCAATTACCTGGTACTTTTTTCAGTACCACCTCAGCTGAGCTTCCAAGTGAGCCGTACCATTACCAAAATGTGACGTGTAAACCCTGCTGATCACTGATTGGCCGGAGAGAATCGTCACTACCTGCGTCATTGAACTTGCGAAACGAGACACCAGACCCACTATATTTAAATCAGCACAACCAGCAAAGGATCGAATGCAACTTTTTTTTTTTTGAACGAACACACCTTTTTTTTAACAACCAAAAAATGGCTGTTTAATGGTCTGTTGAGGAAGCACAGATGTTCCTCTCGTTGATAGCTGAGGAGAGGATCCAGCGAGAGCTTGATGGGCGACGCGGAATGAAAACGTTTTCAGGAGGTCGCTCAACTCTTGGTTGCAACATGTATAATCCCGCCCACTCTAAATCTGTACTAAACTGCAGTGGAAACGCAAACCAAGCCGAGTCGTACCACGCAGTGGAAAAGCACCATTAGACTGCTGTCACTTTAAGAGCTGCCCGGATCCAATATCCTGTTACACATTTTCTTTCTCAGCTGTTTGCTTTCACTTAAAACCTAAATTACTGTGTACGAGGATACTTGCAAAGATGGCCATTTTGTGTGTGTATTTAACTGTTCAAGGCCTATAAAGTGGCAAAAATTACTTCGTTCAATACTCCTGCGTTCGATGAGCACCGTGTCTACCGGTATATCGCCCACCCCAAAATGGAAGTAAGGAAAGCGGTAAAGATTGTGAGTAACGTGTGTGTATTTAAAAATAAAAACCTGACAAATAAGTTTGAACTTTCTAAATTTAGAATAAATATTTAGAACCACCTGAAACCACACATAAAACTTTTCAGCTTTTTTTCGCTTGTGCATATATAGATATATGGATTCTGTATATAGATGAATATTATATATGGGTCTAAGAAACAATAAAAGTTTTCTGAGCAAAAATAATGACAATCATACATTTTTACCATAATTTACAAAAGACATCCAGTAAAATGTCATTCAGTGTAACAATAGTTCATATAATACCAAAAAATCTCATCCGGCATATTCAGAACAAAAATCATTAGATGACATTAAAAGACTCTTTTTATGGATAATCACATTGCAGCCCCTCAAAACTAATCAATTGCATTTTTAAATCTGTACCAATCTTTGCCACTATTCTTCAAACCACTAGGTTTTACCCTTTTGTCAGCAAGAAGCTTTTAATCATTTAAAAAAAGTTAATAAAACATTCTTTTATTTAAAAATGTTAATAACATATTCTTTTATATATGTTAATAAGTACATGTCAGATTAAATATGTTGTTTCATTTTTACATACATATATACCTGTTACACTGAATGATTATGGAACATTATTTCACCCCTATTTTGAATATATTTTGAATTTTATTTTAACAAAAGTTATCTGAAACATTAAAGTAGACAATTTACTTGCATTTAATATGCTTTTTAATTTAATGCGGACACAAAAATGGGACGCATCAAATATGTATTAGAATTAAATACATTTTTGGAACTATTTTAAAGTAACACACTGCGTGTTTTAGCTCTGTATGGGTACATTGTCTACACCAAAAAATTACAAGTTTGACCAATAATTGAACTAAACAAGAGTTTCCACAGCACCCAGGGGCATCAACACTAGTGAAGAAAATGTTATTTGTTAGCACACACACTCTTTCCTGCTCTTGATTTTCCAGTTATCGCCTGCAGCAAACATCTACCACAACAACAACCCTGATACACATGTACAACCATACAGTACATCAAGAGGAAAGGCACAGAGACGTACTGTACTTTGCTAGAGGCTGCTGCTGTCCCTTTATAATGTACACCGATGTGTGAAAATGGTATGGTGCTTACTTAGTCAATAAACCTGACCTTTCGCTCACACTTTGAATTTCAATCTCAGGGTTTGAATGAAGTCACGTTGTGCCAAGATCCTCAGCAATCAACACTTTCACAATCAAATCTACTTTTCATCTCTTTCTCCTACCATAACATTACTCCAATCCTGAATTCCCAACCCTCTCCCTCTTTCTATCCCTCTATCAACCAGTCTTTGATTAGATCTTTTCAGCAGGCCTCAGAGCAGATGGGCTCCAGTCTGCAGCATCCCAGGTGTGTATGTCTGTGTGTGTGTGGGGGTGTGTGTGTGTGTGTGTGTGTGACATATCTCATCAGGTACAGAAAGCCAAAAAGGTTGAGAAATGAAAAGAGTGAGAAAGGCCAGAGCAAACAAAGATGGGCAGAGGTTGAACAGAAGCCAGCATATATCTGTGGAAAAAGAGAAAGATATTTACCAGAGATCTGTGAAGAAGATCTCAGCGATGGAACAGAAGGCCACAGACACGTCCTTCTTTGTGACGGCACACTCAGATGGGAATGCAGCCGCTCCAAATGCACTAGCCTATCAGGGCACAGAACCACATGTGACAATGAGATAAAATAATAATAATAATTCACCATTGATGGCTCACCTTATGTTATTCCAAAACAGTCTAACGTTATTTTTTTAAATGGAATTTAAAAATGAATTGTTCATCCTAGTGGCTTTCAAATTCCAAAAAGGACAAAAATCACCATAAATATCATGCGCTATATTCCAACGTGATAGCTGTGAGTAATGAACAGACCAAATTTAAGTCATTATTCACTGCTCCACCGAGACTCTCAAAATAAATATGCCACCTGTTCTTATGGCTTCAGAAGACCTTTATCTTTTTTATTTCTTTTATGTTTCTTTAACCTTTCATAGCACACATAGCACAAACATTTTATAAGTTTTTATGTTGAATTATAATATTTATAATAACATAATATTTTATAAATCTCATAATATTGTTTTTAATTTTTTAATTAATTTATTACAATAATATGTTTAACACACATTCAAGATGTTTAGTAGATATTCATAGTTAGTTATGATACATGAAATTTATTAGTAGTGATTCTCCAGGGACCTCAGGGTTGCAGGATTACTTTTTAAAGAATTATTTAAATGAATATATTGTTATTAACAGTATTAATATTATAATATATTAAAATAATCTAACTCAATTTAAATGATAAAAACATGCAAAAAATATTAAAATATTTTTTTAAAAACTGTTGTTTTTTTCAGCATACAGTTCTTGTACAGTACAGTTTTTTTTAAAAATATATATATAAATAAATTGTGGTTAATTCATATGTAAACACTCCTAGCTTTTGTAAATAAAAATAAAAATAAAAACAATTAAAATTAAAGAAAAAAAGCTAAAAATGAAAACTGGTGGGCCTCTGAATACTGTGTTGGACAGTGGTAGCCCTTCAAGCCAAAAAGTTTGAGGGCCACTGCTCTACAGGACTTTATTTTCTGCTTATGTTTTATTGCCCTCTAGTGCTGAAAGATTCAACTGCATATTTAGCACTAAATAAATCCTACAGCTAACTCCTCTTTGTTCAAACTAATACAACTATCCCTCAAGACAAGTCATTTAGACCACTGAGGATGTACATTTTATGCTGTCCCAATGCTCAGAGCATTATTCATAGCATCTGAATTCAATACAAAGTAATGTATGCAAGGCCTGTGTGGTCATTGCAATTGATTACAGTTTGCTTTGATGTAAAACAATGTCTGTGACCAGCTGGTTTTCAATAACTCTCTACCTACATGAACAAGACACATCTGTCCTTCTGTCTTTTCCATTTACCTGTCCTGTGTAGACAGACGCAAACAGCGCACACTATGAGACCAGCTCAGCATAACTAAATGCCTCCTGCTATTATGTCAGTGCTAATTCTGTGCCTTCCAGAAAGCATGACTCTGATTCAGCAGCTAATTTAGTAGTCAATGCAAAGAAAGTGCTGTCCACTGGGAAAATGCACCACAATGATGGAATGCATCCATTATTCATTAGCCAAAGCTCTCAGGGTTCTAAACAAAATGACAATTCCTTTCCTTTGTATCTTAGGGAGTGAAATTCTGTTTACATCTGGTCTCAGATAGTCTCTCTCATTTTCAGGGTTCTGTCAAACTAAAAACACACAGTCACTGGGTCACATTATAATTTACTGTGTTAATCTGCTACATATGCATACAGTGTTGTGGTTTATTCTAGCTATAACTTACTGACTCATCTTACTTGTATCTTTTATATTTACTAAACTAGAACTATGTGCAACTTCAGACCAGCAGTTGGGGTTCAACCTCAGCTCTTCTCTTGTAGTATTAGCTTAGCTACCTGCTTTACTGTAGGTCATCGCAAATTCCACAACATAGTGTACACTGGGGCTAGTTGACACATAGTTTAATCAGAGTAGGTTCATTCTTCATCAGTTTCTGTATAGGCAGCAATCTGAACTTTTTTTTTTTTTTGGAAAAAAAAAAAAAAAACCTTAAAAAAAAATACTAAACCTTCTGTGACAACATTTCCCAATATGGTCATTTGGACTTATTTAAGCTAAACTAATTTTAGAGGGTTTTGAATTAGTTTTTGAAACCAACAGACAAAACTAATTTTACTGAAACAAGCACTTGTGTAAATGGAAATCTCAGAATATTTATTTACCTACATATAAGCCTGGATTTAACTTCACTATGTTAAAATATCTGTTACATTTTACCTGGATATGCAAGTTCCTCTGATAAGAAAACATTTGCCAATAACATGTAGACTACCATTTTAAACAGGATTTGAAAGAAGTCTCTTATGTTGAACAAAGCTGTATTAATTTTATCAAAAATACAATACAACATTAATTTTGCAACATATATTTACACTTTAAAACAACTACTTTGTATTTTAAAAATGTAATATATTCCTGTGATGGCAAAGCTGAATATTCAAGAGCCATTACTTCAGTCTTCTGTGTCACATAATTATTCATAAATCATTCTAATGTGACATTTCTTATTATTATCACTGTTGAAAACAACTGTACTGCTTAATAGTTTTGTGAAAACAATGATCCATATTTTTCAGAATTCTTTAAAGAATAGAAAGTTCAAAAGAACAGCATTTACTTGACTTTTTTTTTTTTTTTTTGGAACAATGTTTTTTTTTTTTTCTTGCAGAATAAAATTTCTTTCAAAAATCCCAAATCCCAAACATTTGAATGGTAGTGTATACAAATGTGTAAACGAAAATCATCAAGTGAATTAAAAATCTATTTAAAATGCTTGTATCAGCAGTGTCTTGCCTCATTGGCGTGTTTGTCCATGGCGTTGAGCATGACCTCAGTTCCTTTACTGAAGTACTGTACAGCCTCTATGCCTGTGTGAATCTGCCCCAGGTACATGTACTTACTGTGGCCCTCCTCTGGACTGAGCTCCACAGCCTTCAGATACACGTACACCACTGTTAAGGACCGCAACACTCAAATACAATCATATTTTCTTCAACAAAAGGAAAAACAAGACTAGAAGCTTCATGAGGACAGTCACAGTACAAGATAAATATATTCGAGTGATTTCTATATCAAAGACCATTTTACTGTGGTAGTACAGTATGTGTAAAGGATATCTGTTTAGCTTTCTCTGCATCTCCTAGCTCAGCGCAGATGTTCCCCATCATGTCCAGGAAGGTCAGGTTAGTGGGTTCAATATCCAGCGCTCGCTGACAGTACAGCCTGGCCATGTCGAAGTCAAAGTTATCTATACACTCTTCAGTCTGAGAAGGAAAGAGAGGTACAATAGTGCAGTCTGAAAACAAGCACTGATATTTCATGTCTTTAAGATGTCATTATAGGAAATATTTTACCTTTTCAATTAGTTGATCAATCGTGTATTTTTCAGCTGTTTTCTTTTTGGCTCTTTCCTGCATCTTGGCTTTCATTCTCTCCTGTGGTGGCATCAAGGCACCTGAACATCAAGAACAGATTTTCACAAACCACTACCATAAGCAAACTTTCCTGCACAAGATTCAGCTACAAAATCTGATTAATGTGAATTAAGGTTAAGCACAGCTATGACAAGTTTGACAACCCTTCTTCAATAAACTCTACATAGCATTAATCAGATCACATGGATATTAAATGTCGTGTTTACATTAAACCGTTACTGTCAAAGCAAACACTGGTGACTACTAGTGAGCAGTCTATAGCAAGAAACAGGTTTAATTTTGTGGCATTTTTAAAAACGTGTTTTAAACCATTATTTTCGTGAAATAAACGCAATATGACCAGATAGTTTAACACTATAGATTCTTAAAACTGACATACCTCCAGTTGGTTTAGTGTCTTTTCTTTTAGCCTTGTTTTTCTTTTTAGCTTTTGCTTGTCCGCCCATTGTTGTTAGATAAAATCTGTGAATTTATGTCACTTTTTATAAAGGGGATAATACTTCTCCACTAGAGGTACGTTCACTTGCCAACGTGAAAGTACGCATGGGCTACAACGTGAATCAGATAGATTGACTTCCTGTTAAGTCACATCTTTCACAAAATAAAAGTCTCCAAGGAATTTTTTTAATTTTTTATTTATTTATTGTGCGTCTGTCGTTGAAACGCATATGACTGCTTCTCTTCTCAGTGCATTTCTCAGTGCGAGATATGTTGCATGGATGCAACTTTGTATAAACAATGGAAAGGAATTAATTATATACAGTTTATTTTATTCATTGAAATATTTGTAGTGAAAATAAGTGACTATACATGCTAAAATATAAATAAACAAAAACGGCAAAAAGAAATGTTGTCTAATGAATTATATACGTTTTTAAGATGAAGTTTATTCAGTCATTTTGCATTATTAACCATTTCATTGCCAGTTTATACCTATCATGTGCTCACAAAATTTCCTTGTTACCCGAATCTACCTTGGTGCATGGTGCAGCGCAAATATGCAGTGTTCATCTATTTACAATGTTTAGGTGGTAATAAATCCAGAAGAAAATTCATTATTTTCTTGACCACCCATTCACTGTACACTTTGTTAGGTTACATTATCGGTATAGCCTCTGTGGGCGCGCCTTCTTCATTGGTATTTTAAAAATTTATGGCTGCCTAATCTCTTTCTTATATAACATTGCTTAGCCAAGCTTTCTGTATATTCAAGCTCAGCCTCCGTATTGTAGGCGGGCACAACACACGACGTTGCCGTATGATTGATGGGCGGAATAACCAATCAGATCTCTCCCTCGCTCGACGTCACCAGAACCTTCTCGATTTGAACCAATCTCTCATAAAGTCGAACTTGAGGTGGAGGCACGTAGTAAATAAACTGAATGGATCGCAGAGCACTCTGCAGTTACCTCAGCGAGCATTTTTCATTGAATTTCTCTGGATGTTGTCGAGCGGAGTTGACAGTCGTTGACTACTATTAAAACGGGCTGTCGGAGGAACGAGCTTAACGTTTGTTTTGGACGTTTAATAACGCAACAAGCCACAGACCGTATGGTGAGTGAGTTAACGTTACTTCAGTGAGGACATACCAGGCCTGTCCAGTTAAACAGACAGAACAGAAACCTCGAATTAAGGAACTGAATACCACATAAGACGTAAGATAACATTCATTTCAGACACAAAGCGGACGTGTATGTTAATAGAGCTGTTGTGGTGTGCTGTTATTAACGTTACAGGCTTCGCGTTCAAAAGCTAACGTTTTTGGCGCGAGCGTTCGATCACTCATCGCTTGCGGGACAGTTACGCATCAGTACCGCATCTGTGGCCAATGCCACCTGCTCACCAAAGCCAAATCTTTAAGATTGAGCGGAATACAAAAGCAGGCCAGGACGAGTTCGCTAGACACGTCGCGTGCACTACAGCGGTTAGCTGTCACAAGGATCAACATTGGTCTCGATGCATGGTTTGAGTTAATATTGACGAAAATCAAGAACAGAAATGTCAGATGCTAATAAAGAAGTAGTGGATCTGGTGTGGGGCAGACCCAGTGACGGGGGAGTACCTGCATCCCTCTTCCGCAGGTGGTCACAAGGTAAGTGGTTTCGATAGTTCTTGATGCTTTAATTGTTATTAAAAGAAGTCTTACTAATGCTGACTCAGATTTTCAAGGTTGAAGCTCTCAGTTTAAAGGATATGCATCCATTACTTGTATTTTAAAATCTGCAGTGGTCAGCAAAGAAGACCAATGCCAAGTCCATGTTGCATCACCCTGACTGCTTGCCCAGTTATAAATTGTGATGAATTGCTAAGCTGAGACTTGTGACATTGACTGTGGTTTGTGTTCACTGTGTTTCTTTCTACAGGCTTTGTGTTCAGTGAGGCTGAACGCTCTGCACTGGAGCAGTTTGAAGGTGGACCATGTGCTGTCATTGCACCTGTGCAGGTATTCGCCTTATTTTTTCTGTTCATAATATGTTATGATGTTTAGTCAGTAATGAAGTATGCATACATCCACGCCTTTGTAAAGTCCAAAATATAAAAGCTGCGCTACAGTGATGTAATATACAGGTTGGTGACAAATTAAAGAAAAATCCAGAGAAACCGGAACCATGCTTGCATAATTTTTCTAAAAGATAACCTGTATCCAATCCTGAAGGGGCTGTTCTCTTCCAGGATTGACAATGGTCCCATCTATAGGGCACATGGGGTCACTGATTGGTTTGATGGGTAATTTTTGACGGCAGTGAAAACGAGGCTGTTAGGGACAGATGTACACTGTATTCAATGGATTGTACGGTTTAAGAAATGATTAAATTTCTTTCCAAGAACACTTGTGATGTAGGACTTTTCTACAGTGTATGCCATTGTGAAGACACGTTCATCAAGAACAGTAACTATATCAGCGTCCAGACCAAACCATGATAATATTGTTTATTATAAGCACAAACTAGCTTTAAATGTTGGAGTTTTTTTTTTTAATCAGTCATCAGCTAAAAAAAAAAACTCATTGGGAAAGGGATTTCAACAATACAGTTGTTCTGTGGCATTATTGTTATCATTGTGGTGTGGACTATACTATTTTTTTACATTTAGAACAATTTTTAAATTGTCTTTATCATTCTCATCTTTGGTGGGCACCTATGGGGACAATTTTTGACCAATTTCTTAGCTTCTTCCACCATCATTATCAAAACGCCTTTATAAGAATGGTATTTAATCCCACCAAGAGAGATCCAGAGACTTATCGAATCAAAGCCAGGGTTCATTGTAGCTGTTGTGTTGGCATTTTTTTTGCCTAGTTTTTCCTTTAATTTGTCACCTGTCTTTATATCAGTCTGCAGATTCTGAGCAGTTGGAGTTGACGAATTTCATAAAACTTAGATTGTCTAATGGGCACAGATTCAGATTTTTTTTTTTTTTTTTTTTCACCCTGTCAGACTAAGGATTCAGTCTAGTTGGGAGGACATTAAATGTTTTTAATATTTTGACCCGATTTTAGAACATTGTTTTCATTTGTCATGCATCTCGTAGCATATTTCGGCATGAGTTTGTGTTCAGAAAATACCTGAAAGTCTGCTAGTGTGTGATGCTCAGTTGCTTAGTGTTCTTTGTAACCACTTGCAAACTTGGCAAGTGTATGATACCTGCTGTTTTAAAATCTGTTCAGATTTTAAGTCATTTTTTTGCATTCCAGCCGCTTGTCTTGCACTGACATTCCATATCTATCACAAATGCTGCATGATCTGTGCATTCACAGGATGTCCTACCCTTTTCTAAAACTCTGTTTCTGTAACACTATGGTGCAGTTGCTATCTGAACTGATATATACACGTATTGAGATGTGCTTTGTTGTCAGAATGTTCCTTTTGCCTGGTTAAGTGGAACCCTAATGATGTGTATGTTTTGTTTGTGTTATTTATCAGGCTTTCCTGTTGAAGAACATTTTGTTTAACACTGAAGGCTCAAACTGGAAAGATATCTCAGGTTTGTTGTGCATTATTTTAAAAGGGAATTCCACCTTGTTTCCACTTTTGTGCACTCGATAAAACTCAGACCAGGCATGTATGAGCATCTCAAACTCGTAAGTGGCATAATAAGCATAAACATAATATAAGTTGTGATTAAGATTATAAAGACTACACAAAGACATGTAATTTATGAACTTGATATTTAGGTGGTGTCAGTACATAAATTAAGCATTGTTATGATAGAATTATTTTAATGCACTCCCCCCCCCCCCCCCCATCGTGACATCATGAATTTTATTATAGGTACATATCTTACTGTGTGCCTAAAATTGGAGAAAGTGGTGCTTCACTATGGGCCAGATTTACTATCAGCTTACACCAAAGCAAACCCTCTTTTGGTGCTAAAAATCTACTGTTAGGATTTACTAAAAATGTGCAGTGAAAAGGTGTGGGCAAAGTCATTTTGTGGCTGACCTTGCTGCATATGCATTTGTTGGAGTTTTCCTTTCAGATGCAAAATTTATGAGAGGAGATTATTTAAATGAATCACGCGACATGATTTACTTAGGTTTGCACTAGTCAATTTCCTGGTGTTTGCGCCATTATTTACCGCCCAGAAAAGCATGACTTAACCAATTTGTGCCTGCGTTAGTAGATTACACGCACCTTATTATCATGCACCTTATTATAGCTCTGCTTGTTTGCGCTGCTCTTGGTAGATTGTAGAGCTGGTCCGAATACCATTTTTTTTTTGAGCTTCGAAGCTTCGGTAGTAATCAGCACAGAATATTCGAAGCTTCGGATGGAGGAGGCTGAACATATTCTTCTCTCTAATAAAGGCAGGAATCTCTGTGCGTCTGTCTGTCTGTTTGCATTTTTATTATGTCGAGAACCGTTCATCCAATCGACTTCACACGTGGCGGGTGTGTTGGTGCAGACCCAAGGGAGTGCAGTGTCGCATTTTGGTGCAATATGGACACGCGTCACGTTCAGAATTAATAAACTTTTAATAAACTGAACAGCGTGAGCCGGAAGTGGCGCGCCTCACGCGAGCAGGGCTTATATGCTCCGAGAACGGACACTGCACTAATGATACAAAACACAGAGGTCTGTTAAGAGCAATACTTTTAATAAGGTAGCCCAGTGCTTAATTTGTAAATTGCGGGGTAACGGATCCGGCATGTGATTAGAGGAGGGAGAGGATCAATCTTTAGTGATTGAAAGCGTGCATCAGTTGCTTTTATAGGGTTCGTACGGTCATGAAAAACCTGGAAAAGCTATGAAATTTTAAAACAGCAATTTCCAAGCCTGGAGAAGTTTTGTAAAAGTCATGGAACTTTATTTCACAAATCTCTGTATAATAGAGTTATATTTAATCAGGTCCTGAATTTGTGTATATATCGTATAGTTTTACTCATTCCCGCAGCTTTCAAGTTTATAATGAGGGAAATTCCTGCAAACATTTATTGAATATAGCATGTAGGTTAGATGAGTAAATAAATCCACACAAAATATCAGATTAAATAGTCATTTGAAAACAGCGTGAGTGATTCAGCTGTACTGCGTCTTCTCTCTTTCACTCTCTCAAAGCGGCTTCACATCAGCGCATCTCATCTGCACTACAAGAGCAACTGCATGCTGATCCAAGACTTTCATTCGCATCTCAGGACAGTTGACAGAAAGAAAACGCATGCATCGCATTCGGTCTTGTGATAGCAGAGGGTCCGTTCACATGTCGTGTCTTTTGTGCGCTTAAGATTGTTATTTCAAATGTAAATGTGTGGCAAGCACGCTCATAATAGAAGATTTTTAATGAAATATATGCAGGGTTCGTACGGTCATGAAAAACCTGGAAAAGTCATGGAATTTTAAAACAGCAATTTCCAGGCCTGGAAAAGTTTTGGAAAAATAAATTAACCCAGAAAGTTTTGGAAAAGTCATGGAAATCTATTTCACAAATCTCTGTATAATTATGTTTAATCAGGTCCTGAATTTCGGTGCTTAATTGCGCATATCTCGCATAGTTTTACTCATTCCCTCAGCTTTCGACTTTAAAATGAATATTCACACATTTATTCAATAGCCTATAACATGTAGGTTTGATGAGTAAATAAATCCACACAGAATATAAGATCAGTCACTTGAAAACGGCGTGAGTACTGCGTCTTCTTTCTTTGACTTTCTCTTAAAACGGCTTCACATCGGCGCATCTCGTCTGCACTAAAGAACTGCTGCACGCTGCGATACAAGACTTTCGCTCGCGTTTTGGTACAGTTGACAGAATTGTCACTTGTCTAATCGAGTCATTGTTGCATCGTCACAAAAAATGTATTATTTATTTGCACGTCTTTTAAAGCCATTTGGTACTCGTGCGCTCCAGAGGCGGTTTCCTATGCGCTCAGTCATGTCCAAAGCGAGCGCGTATAAAGCCGCCTTGAGAGTACCAAATTGAGTTTGGTACCAAACAAGCTCAGTAGAACCCTGCACGGGCCTCAAACATGCCCCAGTCCGGCCCTTGTCCAACAGCTTATCAGAATTACTGGCCCGAGTCAGACTGCAGCCCGTGTCTCTTTTCTCTCTCTCTCTTCCCAATTACACAGCTGCTGTTGGAGCCATTAAAATAGTTCAGTTTCGTTTTTAATGGCAAAGTGGTTATATTTATTTTCGTTTCTTTAAGTTAATTTAGAAATATGTTTGGAACATTTTTTTTGTTTGTTAAATTCAAGTTTTTGTTTTTAAAGTAGCCTAACGACTAAGTGGACAGCTGCAGACAGTGAGTTAACCTATATGTTTGAGCATATCACAATGTTAGTTTACGTTTGTGGTAGGAGTGTATCCAATCGTTTGTGCGGAGAGTGGAAGCTAAAGCGCGCTCTGCAGGACTTGGGAGTCGCCAGAGCAATCACTTGCATTTTTTTCTTATAACAGTAGAAACAACCGTCATTTTTGCTCGTAAAGATAAGAGTAATACATCATTCGGGACTGTTAAGGGTCTACTTTTATTTGTGTGCACTCACAATGTCAGCATAGGTTGTGGGTTTTTTTTTAGAAAACAAACAGGATGCGCTTTCTGCGTAACAAAAATGAATCCAATCTCTGAAATACAGGGCTCTAAACAAAATTAAGTGGCTTAATTTGCGCAGCTTGTTGCGTTTCAGCGGTAAAAATACACACAAAATGACGTTAAAATGAGTATCCTCATAAGCATTGTTGTTTTTTCTTAAGTGAATGTAAACAGTTGCGAAAGAGAAAAGTTTCCAAAACGAAATTCAGGTCCTGCATTTAACTGAGTTAAATAAATGATAATATTCGGTGATGCGATATGTTCTCTGTGTGGAGTAAAGGTCGTTGCACACTGGTCCGAAATTTTCGCACGGTAAAAATAAATAAATGTTGTTGTCACGTTGTCAAGTCACCTTTATTTATATAGCGCTTTTAACAATACAGATTGTCAAAGCAACTTTCCGATATTTCCGATATCAAAATAGGAAAATAGTGTGTCAATGTAAAATGACAAGATTAAACACTCAATTTTCAGTTAAAGGCATTTCATTATTCAATTCAGTGATGTCATCGTGCAGCTCAGTTCAGTTTAAATAGTATCTGTGCAATCAGGTTGACGATATCTCTGGAAATTAAGTGTCCCCAACTAAGCAAGCCAGAGGCGACAGCGGCAAGGAACCAAAAACTCCATCGGTGACAGAATGGAGAAAAAAAACCCGTTGTGTCAATCACGTTTACACACTGCCTCCGAAACTTTCGTCAGACATAAAAAAAATTCTGATCAGGTTCGATTTTCTGCGTTTTCACATCCATAGCATGCATTTTGATAGGAAAGGATGACGAATACGGAAAAAAAATGAAAAAACGCATACGAAAATTTCGGACTCCGTGTGCAAGGACCTTCACGTCTGGCGCAGTTGCAGCTTGTATTTATTACTAAAACAAGAAAGCAAACAATAGCATTAATAGTCATTAATTTTAGTTAACATATGCTATGATAATTTGAACAGATTTTTATTCTTATTGTAAAATAATGGAACATCAGGTCATGAATATTGTCTTAAAAGTCATGGAAATTTATTGGTAAAAATGCGTACGAACCCTGTATATGCATGCAGGTCAGCACGAACGTCTTTCATTGGCGAACGGTCTGTTGCTGGTGGAGATGTTCAGCCAGGCGGACAAGTTGAGAACTGTTTCACGGGGGATGCCAGGTGTTCGAGAGAAAGAAAAAAAAGGGATATTCCAATCTCAAAATTGAAAATCGAATGCCAACCCACTGAACGAATATTCGAATAATCTAATATTCTGGTCCAGCCCTAGTAGATTGCATTGGTCATTATGGAAATGTGCCAGTTGCTTCTGTGTTCTTTATTTTGTGCATTGTCAGTAAATCACCTGCAGAATTTTCCTCTCCCCTCTGCACTTTTATGGGATTGTGCTCTCACGCTAATTTGCCCTGATTAGTAAATCTGGCCCTATGTCTTAATGCAGTCAAATTATAAAAGTAGCATTCTAAGACCTTTATTATGTCAGCCTTTTTTGTCAAATTTTTAGATCAATTTCAATTGAAGACGTGACAACATTTTTGGAGAGACTGTGTCCTTTTGTTTTATAGCTGAAGAGATTTTGTTTTCATCTCCTCCTCACTCCTTTGTAATGATCATATTTAACATCCTTGTCTGTTGCCCTTGTGTGTTTGTTATCCTGCTTGTAATGCTGCTTGATCGTCATAAACAGAAAGAACAGTCATGTCCTACCAACGTAAATTTGTTCAACTTCTGGATTATTTTCATGGGGTTTTGCAAGACATTTGAATTGTATGAAAATGCAATTCATTCTTTTTTGTTTATAATGGGTAGCTGTGCACTTCATTTAAACTTTTATTTAATTCCCAATATATCTGGCTGATACCGATTTAAAGTTAATGGCTGGGACACAGTTTATAGAGCGAAGGATCCAACACGTCAGCTAGCGGCAAAACTGATCGACTTGAATCTTTAAAGCAGCACAGAAATAAGATGCATGGTTTGACATATGTGCTGTGTATCTTTACAGAGGAAGAGCAGAGAACAGTCCTGTGCTCCACCCTCAGTGAGATCCTGGAGTCTGCCTGCCTCAATAAGACACAGGCCTTTCACCTGGCCACCTTGCCTCGTGCTAAAACCACAGACAGCAGTGACAGCCACCCAGAGCCAGAGTCGAGCCAACCTACTGACACACCGAGTAAGAAAATTAGCAACAGTCATTCTCGATGTTGTACAGATACTGAACAGGGCCAAGTGATAGTTTTTTTAATAATACCTAACACTGATCCATAATATTTGGTATATCTTAACACAGTGAATGCATACATTTACAGTAGATGATCCAACACAGCATGCTAGTATAAACTTGCTGAGATGTGTATTCTCATTAACCGTGAACTTACAAATAATTTTCTTTGGCCTGCGTTTGTGTTTTTGCATGGTGTGTGTGTAGCTGCTTTGGCTGCTGAGGAGCTTGGCTTTGAGAGGTTTCACAGCGTCATACAGTAAGTGCACAAACTCTCTTTCCACACCACGTCACTTGTTTCTCTTTCTTTATGTCTTCACTGGCTTACCCTTTCCTTCTCCTTGTGTTACAAATAAGCAAATTCCTGGCAGAAATCTCCAGTAGTGCAGAAGCAACTAATTTCACAATGAACTAAGGGATGCAGCATAAAAAACTTCTGGATAAATTTGTAAGTCAGTAAGGATCTTTCCCAATTGATGGTCACATTGTGGTTACTCCTTCCTCAGGAAGAGGACTCTCAGGACTGATGCGGAATTGAGAGAGGTGGTGTTGTCACTGTACGACACTTGGAAGAACAAATTCGGGGTTCTGCTATTCCTGTACTCTGTCATACTTACAAAGGTATAACTTCACGTTTCCCACCCAAGAAAAGTCTTTTTGCCAATTTGTTTTTGAAAATTCCTTTTAAAAACAAGAGAATAATGAGCTTGCATAGTAACAACCTCTCATCTACACTACTGTTCAAAAGTCTGGGGTAAGATTTTTTTGTTTGTTTGTTTTTGAAAGAAGTCTCTTATGCTCACCATAAAAATACAGTAAAAACAGTAATATTGTTTAATATTAATACAATTTAAAATAATTGTTTTATATTAGTTTTAATACATTTTAAAATCAAGCAGAATTTTAAGCAGCCAAAAGAAAAAAAGATCTTACTGACCCAAACTAAAATGACTGCGAAGCATATTAGATTGTACTGTTTTTAATGTAAATAGACAACGGTTTTATTCAGGTGTGTTTAACTGATTTATTTAAAAATGTCACCTGAATGTATTTTAGAATTTATTCTAGTGTAGATCTGAAACGTCTTTTATAACTTTTGTTAATTGTATACCCTGTGTAATTTATTCTGAGATCTCCATGAAAATAGCCTTGATGCTGGCATGGCGTTAAAAAGTGAATAAATAAATAACTGACCCCGAACTTTTGAACGATGGCGTACATGGCAAATTATGCCCTTTGTAGCGTATGTCATTTGCCCGCCAGGCTCATTCATGTGTCTGTGTGTTTGTATTTATGGTCTGACTTGAAATTATAGGGAATTGAGAACATAAAGAATGAGATTGAAGACACCTCTGAACCTCTGATTGACCCTGTGTACGGCCACGGCAGGTAAAATACATGATTGTTGTTCAGGTTCTTGACATTATATTTGATTGTGTGACTTAAGCAGCTGTTCTAATTATTGTATTGTATTCTGATATATTTATCTTATGTTGTGTAATGATGTTTTATAGCACGGTTTGTCATAACATTTAAAAAAATATATTAAGCTGAAATGTACATTTATAGTAAGTGCTGACTGTTTTGTGTTAACATTTTCTTTCCGTGCTTTTTAGCCAAAGTTTAATCAACCTTCTGGTGACGGGTCATGCCGTGTCTAACGTGTGGGACGGTGATAGAGAATGTTCTGGAATGAGTATGCTTCATGTTTTTACTGAATATTAATGTGTTGACATGCTGTTTGTTTGAAATAACTGGAGTCACAGTATGTCACAGTATGTCCTGCTATTGCAGACCACTTGGTGGCAGCATTAGCTAATGTTTTGCTCAAGCCTGGTGAGAGAATGCTACCGTCATTTGGTTTCAAAGAGTGTTTAATGTTAGACTGTTTATTTTTGTACAGTTTACAGAGAAATTTAATTATTATTTTATTTTTGTTTGCTCTAGAACTTCGTGGCATCCATCAGCAGGCCGCTGTTGGCTTCCTCACACTAATGGAGTCACTGCGCTATTGCAAGGTGGGTATCTACTCATAAGCACCCTCACAGTAGCTTACAATACTGCAGTTAGATTTATCATTCATGTGGTATAGATGGTGTCCTCACTGTCTACAGTGTAGATAAATCTAGAAACCAATTTTGGCAAGTGTTGTGTGAAAGATGCGGAGTGTCTAGATGCCAAAGCTCACAGTTTCTTTGTGGTTTTGCTGTTTTCCAGCCGTACATCTCTCAGGAAATTTGTGAAATGTAATTGCAACATAACCATAATAATCATCACTCTGTCAGGCTGGTTTCTTTCTTTTTCTTTTTTTTTAAGTTTTTGAAGAATTTTTATGAAGAGGAACAGACATTCTCTAGGTTTGTTCTCGCACACAAAACAATTATAGGAATTTAGCTTAGAACAAGGGAAATTCTGTGGGTTTTTTTTTGTTGTTGTTGTTGTTGTTGTTTTTTCATTTTGTTCATGTCCTTCCTTTTTTCTCTTGTTTACCGTTTCTTATTTTTTATTTTTTTTTCTCTCTTTACTTTTATTTTCAGTTAGTTAGTAGTGCTTTTTTTTTTTCTCCGCTTCCTAACCAATGTGTTGCTCTCTAAAGGGTAAATATCAGAGATCTGGCACTTAGCACATGTGTCCTGTATGTTTTATGAGCCTGGGCAGGAATGGCTCTATTGTTTTAACCTGTGGAGAAAGTAATTAAGAAGCTGCTTTGTTTTGAATGGCACTGTGCTAAGCAGAGCTTCAGGATATGTGCAGTGAGCTGTGTTTGGACTAGAGGAATGCAGGAATGTATCGCCTCATATTTAGAACCATCCAAGCCTCCATCACAATATTCATTATCATTTTAATCCGCACACCCCTGGAACGCCTTCCCACCCAAATCTGCTGCTGATATTCACCTGTTGAGTGATGTGAGCTGAGTGTGAGGGCTTTCAGTGTGTGGAGGCACTGCTGGAGATTGAGCTGTAGGTAGAGTGTGCAGAGCTATACTTTGAACTCTGTGTTCATGAATAATTCTGCAGTCTTGTCAAACTGCTGACTCTCATCTCATTCCGTTTTAATATCAGGGTCCGTACAAGGTGCTTGAAGTACTTGAATTTGACTTTTTGAAATTTTAAGTCCTGGAAAACCCTTGAAAACAGCCATATTTTTGAGAA